>WEIS01055564.1:0-15461 GCA_013389965.1 Todus mexicanus | reverse complement strand
AAAGGAAAAAGGAAAGGAAAGGAAAAAGGGAAGGAAAGGAAAAAGAGAAGGAAAGGAAAAAGGGAAGGAAAAAGGAAAAGACTGCAAAACAGCCAAAACCTTAGGAACTGGGAGGCCAATACCATAAACATACTTCTAAGGGGAGACAAAAGTGGTTGAGATGGTCTTTTAGATGTCAAAACTAGACAAAACTGAGAGAGGGCTAAAGAGGTGGAGTTTGGGTAGAAAGTCCGTGAGGGTGGGAATAGCAGAGGAACATCCAGTGATGTCTGGGACAGAGCTAAAGAAGACAAGGCTATGTGCCTCCTAATGGGCACTGTTTGATTGTTCTCAGCACTGTTTGTCTTTTGACCCCAGTGTGACAGAGATGTGTTCCTTCCTCTCTGCTCTGGCCTCTGTCTTCAATTATGTTAGGCTAAGCATCTTAAATTCTTGATAACTGAAACATCCTTTGTCTGCTTTGCTTGTTGGTTGAGTGTAGTTTCTGATGGATCAATTCTGATTTGATACTTAGCCTTGTAGTTAGTCTCATATTTAGCAGGCATGACCTTCCGAACTTCTGTCTGTGGGTGGTGGTAATGAGTCTTTTTGTGTGCAATGATTTAGTCTTCCTCTCTAACTTTTGCTAGCTTAATACAAATTTTTGTGTCATAAACTGGAGTGTCTGTCATTTTAGAACATTAGTCCTGCATAGATGACTGTTGGCAATCATTTTCGTGCCTTCAAAGTCCATATCACTGAGGAGGGTGCAGGTCAAGAACAAGAGTTTCCACTTCTGCACCGTAATGGGCTGAAACCACAAGACAAACCATTGACAAGCTGAAGAGTTGTATGCAGTAGTTTGTGATCCTGCTGCTTTTTATGTGACTTGATGCAGTTAGCTACAGGCCTGTGGACAGTCATGTGGCCAGTTCATGGACAGCTGAAAGAAGCAGAAAGGCAAAGGCATAAGTAGCTTCTGCTTCCCTCCGTAGGTGTGACAGTTAGGAAGTGCTGCTCTGTCTGTGTAGTCTAACCTGTTCGATATAGGATACAGCATCTGCCAAACACTTGTAAGTTCAGCTCAAAGCTTCATGTTTAAACTAGGCAAAAGGTATCTCTGAAGAAGAGATGCAAAACTGGTTTAAAATAGCAACTGGTGTCAAATCTGTTGTGTCCCTTGATAGGGTACTTTACTGCTTCAGAACTCACTCTGCAAAAGATCCTATTTGAACCCCAGTTCCAAAAATTCCTTTGGATTTGAATTTGCCCAGGTGAGCTGGTGTGCAAGATATGAAAGGAAGGGTTGGTGGATGGGAAAGCAAAGTCAGGAAATTATTAAATTACTTGGTATGTAACCTCAGCTTGACAAAAGCCCATTCTGTATTTCTTTCATTCCTAAAGAATGACTGCCTGTTTCTCATTCTGTGCAAAAAGAGACCTTTTAATACATTCTGATAAGTCATAAGAAAGGAAAATACTCTATTAATGTTGCTATATTGCTTGAAATTATACATATAGTATGCACAGTATAGGTAGGTATGAAAGAATATATGCTGTACAAGTGTCTTCCAAGCCAATGCTGGAGAAAGAATTGTCCTTTCACTCCATTTAACCTCTTCTCATTTATAATAAGATGCAGTAATGGGAGAAACTGAGCTATTATCTATCTTCCATACAGCTATAATGGGAGAAAAAAAAGAGAGGGGATGTTCTGAGTATATATGATGGGGAAAATGGAGATCATGGGAACAATCATCCAGATGTGAAATGGTCTTGAAGTAGTCAGACTGGAATTAATTATCTGGAACTTCTCAGTTACTTCCAAGATCATGGTGATAGAGGGGTCACCCACGAGCTGTGTGAGTCTGCTGCTTGTACATTATTTGCCTTTCCATTCAGATGTCACTATATTGTAGACTGGCACCCATTTTCTGTACAGAGAACTAGACCAGTGGCTCATGGCAGAAATACAACAGATAGATCTTTATGTGATTGAAAATAGCCTCTGTGGCTTCCATGCGTTTCCATCAATGCAATTCTTCATGTCTGTGAGGCACTTTTGAAGCCGTGGGCTTTCTCCTTCACTGGCAATAATCCACAGGCGGGAAGAGCTAAAAGAACAAAAAATTGTGAGACAGCAACATCCCTAGTATCCATCAGTTTATTATACACAATTCTGTCTCCTGTTCTGCCCCTCATCTCTACAAAACAAAATTTTTTTTTAAACCCTAAGCAGGACACTCTTCTTCCCCATTTTCCTCCACTTCTAAACCACTCTTACTTCCAGAGAAGAGATCCCACTGGCATGGCGTTGGGAAATGCTACCCTAAAGCCGTGCACTTTCTCCTACTGGGCACTGCTGGGCAGGGGAGGTCTTTCTCAGCTCTGAGCGGTAGTAATGGGGGTGGGAGGAGGTTGGCCATAGCAGGGGACGAGAAGCATGCATTTACATCGGCTCCTTTTCCCTGCCACCTCTCTGCTCTCCAGCAAGCACGGGTTTATTTTAGCATTGGCCTTCTGGAGCAGGATTAATTTTCTCCTGAATAGGTCAGCCTGGGGCAGAGCCAGAATCCATGGCCTTCCATAGCTGGGGTGACTGGGGAAGCTGGAGATAGCTACTAAGCAGACAGGGCCTCTAGCTGCTGGGCCTGAGCCCAGTGCAAGAGAAGGATCCTGGAATAACCTTGCTGATAAACACCAGAAAAATCCCGATGGGATCCTTTTACAGAGGCTGGTGTTAGGCTGGACCAGGCTGTAGTGCTGCCCTCTGCTGTTGGACTTCGGGGAAAACTGGGAAAGTCAGCGAACAAAATCGAGCAAAACGTTAACAAAATCTAAATGGGAAAGCCGCAGTGTGTGAATACATGAATTATTTCATCAGTGCTTCAGCCAGTTGAAATGTGCCCTCATATGCTCACTAGGAGTTCAATTCATAGCAACAGAATATAGCTAATAGTTCTATTGGCGTTTAGCGCTGGTAGCGTCCTGGTGGCTGTGCAAAGCATCTTGTGACCCAGAAATCAAACTTTCTGGCATGCTTGTTTGTGTTTCAGTGCGCAGGGGAGATGCAGATGAAAGAATTTCCGTCAATAATTCAGATGTTTGTAACTTTGATATTTGTCTTATTATTATATAGAGTTATTCCTTACTTACAAGTACTTCAGATAAAGTTGCGTAGAAAACTACAGCCATCCAAAATTCCTCTTGCTTAAGTATAGGATGCAGAGAGGTATCTCGGATGTTTTCTCCGTGGCTAATCTGTGAGCCAGCATAGAAGAAAAATGGAAGTAATCCGACATTTCCATCAGAAGTAGAGGGAAATGCTATGGAGGGGAATTTCCTAGTGCCAGTGCAGTACATCCCTGCTAGACCTGGGGCATGCATAGCCCTGAACCCTTGGGCATCTGCAAATACTCCTGACAGCTCTAAGAGCTGTGCGTAGGGCTCTGTTCTGGAATATGCACCACATCTGGGTGGATTTGGTTGCCCTGTTGAATGAAGTAAGTGGGTTTGTGGTATATGATTCAGGAAAACCACTGCTTCACATTGCAGAACATGTTATAATGTTAAGACTTGATTCTCATCATAATGTTTGTATCTTTAAATGTGAAGTTCTTGTTTCAGGTTTTGATACAGATTTCAAAATCCTTGCCTTCAGTGTCTTTGCTTTGGGCTTGCTGCTCTAGCTGCAGGAGGTTTTGAGTTAACTACCAACATGCTTTCGAGAACACAAGTGGTAGCTCCCTTTGGAAGGAAAGAAACTTCTCACTTTCTGACTAGTGCAACAACAACAAGTCTAAAAAACCTAAATAAAGGAAGAACTGATCAATAACCCTGTGATTCAACTAATGTTGTACAGTGATAAATAAAAGCAACTGTAGCTGTTAATCATGTCAGCATTCCAACAACTTGTTGTACGTTGTGCAGAGGCTTGTAGTGACTTGTTTATGTAGGCAGTTTAGAAATGATAAAGTAAATCAAACCTTTGATCAAAATGTGGGAGTTAATTAGTGATTTTTAGAAGTGTGATTTGACTTTGGAAAGCAGCTGTATCAGTGGAGCTGTGAGGCTGTTCACTGACTGCCCCTGCCTTCTGGAGTGAATATTTATTGCTGATAGAGAAACCCTTTTCTGACACTCAGGCCTGAAACCTCAGGCTGAGGCTTAAAGGTGAGGACTTTCATGCTTGTGTTGTAAGCAACAGCCAGGCCCTAACTCTGGGCCCATTTAGGGGTAGAAAGAGAACCAGTAAAAGCGTCTCTTCAACCTTCCACTCACGCAGGAGCCCAGCTCCAGGGCAGGTCGGTCCGTCCTGGGGCAGGGAATCGTGGTGAAAAGGGCTGGCAAGGGGCTGTTCTGGGGCTTTTGGCAGCCAGGCCAGGCTGGACTGTGCGGCTGCTGAGGGGCCCGGGCAGAGCTGGCACTACTGGCAGCAGCTCCAAGCAGGGCAGGAACTGAAAGAGTGGTGAAGCATTGGCAAAGACTGCCCAGGGAAGTGGTGGCGTCACCGTCCCTGGAGGTGTTAAAAAAATGAGTAGATGTAGCGCTTTGGGACACGATCTAGTGGTCATTAAGGTGTTGATTTGAAAGTTGGACCTAATGATCTTAGTATAGGTCTTTTACAACATTAATGATTCTGTGATTCCTTTCCACCTCATTGACTTCATCTCCCAGGCTCCTGACAGCAGAAGAAAGAGGAGGCAGGAGGACCTGGTTGGCTAGAAGTGATCATATTGTTCTCCACATAGCCCAGGTTTTTGTTTGTCTCGTATTTTGATTCCACCACATCAGCATTTGCAGCAGAAAACAATTCTAAGGGAAGATAAAATACAGATCACTTTTATTTGTAGTCTCAGAACTTGAGGATATGAGTTGCAAAAAGTGGGAACAGGGAAAATCTGATTGTGTCTTTACTTTCACAGATTTCACAGAGAAATGGAAGATAGGAGAGTCAGTCCAGCATCTGGTGTGACTGCAGTTGAAACCAGGTTAGCAAACTTGATTCAGTCTGATTTAATTTCACTCTTGGCCATGTTCTAGTAAGCATCTGTCCAAACACATTTATTTTGTTTAATATGCCAGTGCTTTGTGAGTGTGCACTGCTGAAGTCTGTGAAATTCAAAACACAGAAAAATCACCCATGATAGAAGAGAGGCATCTTTTTCCAACGATAATAGTCTTTGGACGGAATCCCACAATTTGGTGCTACCACACGGGCACCTTCTGAGATGTGTCAAAAAAAGTCATGCGTTAGAAATGTCTGTATCTGTCCATTACAGTTAGCTAGTTGATGGGTAGATAAGGACACTGTGAACAGTCTGCCCTGGGACAGGAGAATTGCACAGCAGTTTCCTGCCTGCACGAGTCTAGCGCTGTGAAAGGAGACTTGTGGAGAATCTGTGGACTCCATTCTATGGGAAGGGGCAGTATCATCAAGTTAATTTGAGGACGGGACATTTGCACGCACTTGCAAAGACAATCAGCCTTCTTTTCTTAGGTGTTTTTTATAGATCCTGGGTGTTTGGATACAAGGGTAGATCTTCCTGATATTTCTTTTTTTCCTTTGCTGTTGGTGCTGGTGGTCAGTGTGAGTTGCTATGCAGAGCTTCATCCATCAGTGTGCTCTCAGTCTCTTACAGAGGCAGACAAGCCACAAGCAGTAATCAACGCAGAAATCCTCACTCTTTATCACCTTTGCACTCCTTCTGCAATACAAAGTTGATTAATAAATGCTTTAAGGAGCTCAGTGGAAATATCCCTTGTGGTAAAATATCCCTGGTAGCTTAGAAACCTTGGCAGCTGGCTCTCAGCTGGTGTGTGCCTGGCATGCTCCATTCACTGCCTACTTCTGCCCCTCGGTCACCAGGAACATTAGCCACTGGATCCCAGGATGCTGCCTACTCTCCTATTTGCAGAATGCTGTGTCTGTCTGCCCTGCAGTTGGGGTTTGGCAGCGTTAGCGAAAATTGAGTGAGGATCTCAAGCTACATATTTTTTGCCAAAGCTTCTTAACTGGTGACCAGGGTGTTTCTCAGTGCAGCAGCCTTTATTCTGGAGGAGTTCTGATCACAGAGGAGCATTCAGAAGTAATTGTTTAGTTTGAAACGTGCCAGCAAAGTGTCCTAAATTATTCACTACCGTGCTCCTTTGGTTGTTTGAGATCTCTGATATGTTGTTTATGTAAGGCAGTGTTTTCGTAAACTCTGTTAAGTCTTATGCCGTTCCCGTATGGTGTTGGCTGGAGCTGCACACTGGAAGGAAGACAATTTTCCACTTACCCTATAAGGTAGGCAATATTTTTGAAATGGAATTGGACCCTTTCTTGAAGTGATGGAATCTCTGGTTAAAGTAGGTCAATCTTTTCACTAACCTAAGTATCATTTGCTTTCAGTCTGTACAAAATTGTGTTTTCTTAGTATTGTTTGGGGGTTTTTTACATTTTTCCTCAGAAAAAAATGATTAGTCAGCAGGAATTTCAGGCAGCAGTTGAGTGCAGGTAAGGATGATTTTCTGTATCCAGTAACATCTAGCTATGGGGAGACAGAATTTTTACTTCTTAGGAGCGTGTCATTAAGCACCCTTTTTCACAGTGCCTGCAGCAAAGTGCATTCAGGGCATGCAGGTTGTATTTCTGTATAAGAGAAGCTATGTGAAGTAACCAGATTATTTAGGGGACAGGGAAATAATGTATTTTCCAGTTAATTTTTCATTTTCAGGCCACAGGTGAACAATCCTCTGCACCTCCCTATCCTCAGTATGCCCAGCACACTGATGTTCTGAAGTCTAAAAATCTGACAAAAAAATCATTATTCTTAGAAAGATGATTCTTTTATGTCCTTGTTGAGGTTCTTGTCGTTTGTCCAGGGCAGTGTGGTGTCTGTGGCTTCAAATGATTGTACTAGTCACTAAATACCCTACAGCTTTAGGGGGAATATTGTATGATTACTTGCTTTTATTTGCACTTCATTCTGAATAGTTACAGAGAGCAGTTTACCCCTGATACCAAGTTAGCAAGGCAGAGAAACCTTGGAAGCTTCAGGAGCTGCCTCCCTGGATACATGTTTCCTGCCATCCATCTCTGACAGGGAGATCTCAACACCCTTTAGGAATGAGTTTGACAGCTCCTAATCATGCTTTAATTGCAGTCTGTCTGAATGCGTGGAGCCATCAGCTTCATGGTGGTTATTAGTCAACAACTTACTTTGCTTCAGCAGACTTTTCTTCCTCTCCAGCACTTTCCTGTGGGTCAGATTTCAGATACAGAGTTTTCACTGCTGTCAGTGTTTTCACAGCAACAGGTACCTTTGCATAAGGGCCTTCCCAATCCTTTTGCATGGAAGCCCAGCTGCACCCAACTCCTGTTTTTTCTGGCCATGGTGTACCTGTGGATGGCTGGCACTGAGTGCCCAGGATTGTTTACCCGTGTCACTAGTGGACATTTCCGAGTGTTGCCCGGGATAGAGGGGAGTCACTTTGAGCTGGAAAGTAACAGGTGGTGGCTGGAGGAGATCTCACTTCCTGCTCCCACAGATAAACCCCAAGTCTCTCCTTGACTGTGGGAGTTGTGAAGCTGTCCTGTCAAACAGCTCAGAAACTGGTGTTCACAGAGAGCTTTCTTCTGTGTTCACCTCTGGGAACAGATCCCTTTTTTGCATAGGTTATTCCAGGCTGGGAGCAACAGGCTCTACGACACCTCCAACAGTTTCCTTTCTGCAAGGAAATAACAGCTGTCTTGGTAGTCATTGGTAGTTCTCATTCTTTACTGCTCCTTTCTACTCCACCTTTCCTTTGGAAAAGACCTTCTTGTCTTGGAGGTACCCTTTCAGTACATTGTTGCATTATTCACGGAGCAAAAGACTAGTGTTGGACTGTCACCTCTGAAGTGTCTGTCTGTGGTGTCGGCTATGAAATGCTAATTGGAAGGATGTGATGGGTTGGCCCTGGCCAGCAGCTAAGTATTCACAAAGCCCCTCCCTTCCTCTCCCCTCAGGCAGGACAGGGGAGAAAACAGGAAGAGCAAAAGTGAGAAAACTCTTGGGTTGACACAAAGATAATTAATAAGTGAAGGGAAAATTACAAAGTGATGCAAAGGTAATCACTCACCACCTCCCAGAAGCAGACTGGTCCTCGATGAGTCTCTGAGCAGCAGCTACAATGGCTACCTTGGAAGACAACCCTACCCCCAATTTTTAGTGCTTTGCCTGATATTATATGGTATGGAGTAACCCTTTGGCTAGTTCGAGTCAGCTGTCCTGGCTCTGTCCCCTCCCATCTTCTCACACCCACCCTCCGCAGCCTGCTCACTGCAAGGGGCACTGTGAGAAAAAGAGTGCAAGCACTGCTCAGCAGTAGCCAAAATATTGGGTGCTATCAACACTGGCTTAGTCACAAATCCAAACCACAGCAGTGCATGGGCTGCTATGAATTTAACTCAACTCCAGCCAGACCCAGCCCCACAGAGCTGCATCACAGATCAGAAATTGAGGGTACAGTTACATAGTTGGTGTGAGGATCCTGGTGACTCTGACAGCTCTTAGTTCCTTCTCCCTTCCCATCACATGTTCCCCATCTCCTCTCACATCAGCACTGTCAATCACACAGCCTTGCAAAATCTGAGTTCTCAGCACGTCCTCGGTAACGAGTTGAAGCTGTTACGTAGGCGGGGGGCTGGGAATGTCTGGCTGGGGTGGGGGAAAATGACAGAAGTGACCTTTCTGGAATAGACATGTGTCAGTTTGGGACACAACTGGGTGGTTGTCATGCTGTGGTTGTACTTCATCATTCTTTCATAGCCCTGATTAATGTCCCACACCTCCACTTACTTCCTTCTAAATGACAACTATCACCATGTGGTCTGTACAGCCCTACTTCAGCTGTAGAGCAATTAGGCAGAGAAACCTGTATATGGAAAA
The DNA here is from genome assembly GCA_013389965.1 of Todus mexicanus. Lineage (NCBI taxonomy): Eukaryota > Metazoa > Chordata > Aves > Coraciiformes > Todidae > Todus > Todus mexicanus. The sequence goes on along the minus strand of WEIS01055564.1, from coordinate 6,567 downwards.
AAGTATCCAGTGGTTTGGCTCTCTGAAGCTGTGATGCATGAATCTCTCATTAGAAAAAGGAACTTAATATTTAATGTATGCTACAGAACTAGATAGACAAGTTGCTCATATATTACATATTTCAATGCAGCGTGGATAGAGGAGACTGATTTGTTTTACTTTGTGTTTTTTCTTCGTAGCTCTCTACATAGTTTTTTTCTTAGTGCCTCTCTAAGTTTTGCAATTTTTTTTAGCCTTTTTTTTTTTCCTTTTAATTTAAATCTGAAACCTGTACAACAATGTGAGAAGGTTTCCAGATGAAACTTCTCTTCTGAAAAACCGCAGTGGTATTTTTGGAATGTCCTTGCCACTAGATGGCAGGACGCCCTTTGGGTAAAGGAGGCACTAAACCGGCTCAGTGTGTTCAACGCTAATTTGCTCTCAGCCTGGCAAATCTCTCATTGAGCTTACCGAGAGTTTGGCTGGAGTGAGGAGCGGGTGGAGTGCTGGAGAGAACTGTAATTATGTTATGACCCTTTGACAGCAGTGGCATGCAGTTTTAAATTTTCTCCAGTACAATAGGTCTCTTAATTGAATTCCACTGAGCTTTACATAATAAGTTAAGAAAGAGAAGCTGTGTTTTAACCACAATTAAACCACAAGTCAGTGTTGGTGAATTTGTTGGAGAAATCTCAGCCTCTCGTACACGTGCTGCATTTGTTGTGCCAAGTTCTGAAGTACTCAATCGGTCCTTGAAGGGAATTGCAAAAAGGAGACTGGCCCAAGTCGTGGCCTTGGAATCTGGCTTTGAATAGTTTGGGCTGGCAGTTTGCTGCGGGTGGGAGATCCAGTTAGCATTTAGAAGAGTTAAGAGCTCTAATTTTCACTCTTTCACTCTAATTTCATTTTAGTGTAATCCTGGTAAATTCAGCTGAATGTATCTTTCTGCAATGGCACTAAGAAACAGGATGCTTGCGTTCAGGCCAGAGTTGTTAAGAGTCCTCAGAATATTAAGATGAGGAGGTTGTGCACATTCACCGATCCCAAATACATAGGTGCATCTGGGCAAAATGGGGGGGCACGCCCCTCCGTTCTCCCATGGAGCATTATGCCTTGGCAAATGTAAATGACCACAGCAATATCAGGACCACACCACTGAGCCTGTGAGCTAGTAAGAGTCGAAGGTAAAAAAGAGGTGTACCAAACTGGGTGTTTTATTGTGTGTTTTGTAGCATTACCCTTTTTGCGAACACATCTAGAAAACTTGTAGTGGTGTTCTCAAAATTTGGAACTTTTATCTTTTTAGTTGATAGAAAGCTATTTTTTAAATTGACTCGTATAAAAAGTATAATGGCAAGTTAACATTGGCTTTATCAGGGCATGTGGTACCCTTAACACAATTGCTGAAAATAAACTTGCATGAAAGTGTCATTATTTTCAAGTTTATATGTTGTAGTGTTTGTAATTAATTATCTTATCTTTTCTTTCTGGAATAGTTTTTATACATATACTTAAAAATTCACTTACAAGTTTTTAAAATGGGTTTGTTTCTAAAAGGAATTTGCTTAACAAAATGAAAAGTGAAACAAACGCTTTGTGAAACACAGTTTCAGAGAGAGCTTTGTTCAACATGTTAACTTGTGCAAAAGATATTTTCAAATGGTGTATGATGTGGCACGTGCCATTTTTAAATAACATTTTCAGAAGCTGTTTACTTGCAGTATTTGCCATTGGCTAAGCTTTGTTACAGATGACACTGCTTAAGCCTGTAGGAATATGGCTTGAATCCTTCAGCTTTAATGGAACACAAGAACTTTTGCCAAGTTTTGGCCACACTTGGTTTGGGAAAGATCTACACCTGCTTTCAGAGGAAAAAGGTCTCAGCCTTCCTAGTGTGTTACACCAGGATAGAGCTCTCTTGAGTCTGCCTGCATTGCATATACATTGCTCATATGCTACTTGGTTTGCACTTAACCTTCTGATCTGTCCTACTCACCTGCATGCAAGGGCAGATTTTAGAGCAGGGTGATCTAACTGGTGGACTTCCAGTCACACACAGGCTGCAGTTGAATGTGTATTTTTCCAGGGTATCAGACACGAGATCTTTCTGGTGCTCCAGCAGGAGATGCTGTATTTTTAGCATCCTTGTGGGCCTGAGTGAGCAGCTGCCGTGTGCGGGTCCCAGCTGTGAGGCAAGCAGGCAGTGCTGGCAAAGCTGCAGCTGGTACATTGCTTCTTGCTGAGAGGTGCTCGGTGGAATCGCCCAGACAGCCCCTGTGAAAGCGAATGGAGTAGCAACTGCTTTAGTCCATACAATGTAGCATTTCTAGTTTGCTGTAGCAAAAAACACCTCCAAGTTAGTTCTGAAGTTTTTAAAGCTCTTCTTCAGAGAGAACATCCCCTCTGGATCAAAAGCTTTTCTTTTTTGTATCACTTTTGTTGGTGGGGTTTGTAACAAGCTCTTTTTCTACGTTCACTATCGGAATGGCATCCTTTTGCTGTGTGCATCTAACTTCATAAGTCTGCCGTAACATCTCCAGCTGTTATTCAGAGTTGGGCAGTGACACCTCTTGCACCTTTCAGATATCAAATACTGCAGGTCTTGAATCAGGATGCTTCTGAAAGAAGTCCTTTTCAGCCAGAATTAATCCTTTATTCTGTTTGAGAGCCTGTAACCCAGCCTGCATTTTTCACTCATGGTTTATAGGTGGAACAGCACTCCTAGGAGCAGCCAAAGCAGTTCACACCCTCCCTTGCATGTAATGCCACCAGCCCAGATGAAAAGATGGGATTACAGCATCCTCCTTCATAGATCTTGCGTAGATGATGGGCAACTGTTGGATAACTGATGTTCTCAGGCCCCAGTGGTGTGAAAGCTAGGCCTGAGCACAGTGTGAAGCAGCCCTGAGAGTGTATGTGGGGGACACACTATGTCCTGCATAGTGCCCCTGCTTATGACATCCTCTCTGAGCTTAGGACATACAGGAAGATAACTCTGATAATTCTTGATGAAGTCTCTCAAAATGTTTTTTGACTTACCTGCTGTTGGAGCAGTAGTAAGGAGTTGGAACTATGGCCTTGTACTTCTGATAACTACCATACAGTTGGCAGTGTAAGCCTACCATTGCCATTTGGTAAACTGACTGATCTCTTGGGGAACATGCTACACAACAGAACCCAAGTTGCTAAGAGCTGCATGCAGCAGCAGATCCTCACTGCACTGTTGCAGGCATTTGCTTCACCATGGAAAGGTACTTAATAGTCAAGCACAATTACTTTTTTCCATTTCCTACCAATTCCTGTTGTTTCTACTGCTTACTCCGCAGCAAGGAAGGCTGCTGCTGTGGCACATTCAGTGCAGACAGGTTGTGACAGCTTGCAGTATTTTAACCACTACTTTGCTTAGACCTCTTCCGAGCCCAAGTTTTATAGTACTACAAAAAACACATGGTAGCGTTGAAATAGCTTTGCCTGAGGGGAAGATACACATAACTGGGACCTGGGCGATTCCTTTGGTAAGGACTAAAAGGGTGGCTTAAGAGACACGATACGAGAGTCCATGAGACCTGGTTTTACTTCCTAGTATTATCACCAGTTCTATTGCCAGTTCAGATGGGCAATGCATCCCTTGTCCCTGCTATGGCAGGCAGAGGTCAGTAACTACAAAAGCCATAAGATTGTGAAGCAAGCAGGTACTAGGGGATGACAAAAAGTCATATAGCTATCTAGACATGCTGAATAATCTCTTTTGTGCATCTAAGGAGCGGAATAATCCAAGATACAGAAGGGAAGGACACAGCAAACTGGTCAGTTCAACAAAATTCTGCACACATACCACGTGCTGCGGTGCAAGCTCTTAATAGCAAACATATTTTTGATGCAGTATGGACTTGCTTGCTCTTTCTTACAAAGTACACGGGGAATAATAACAGGAAAGTATTTGCCATTTACTTCTTATTTTTCACATTAGCAATGTCAAGCCTTTTCCTTGAGATATTACTTAGGGAGTGGGTAGGAGAACTGGGGTGATGGTGAGACTGTAGGGATTTTGGTTTGCAAGTGATCCAAAGCCTATAACATGGTGGGCTGTGCAACGTCCCTTGCCAAACTCTGCCCTCTCCCCTCACCACCCTGATGCTGTTGTATTCTTACCTAAATGTTAGACCTCTTTTTTTCATAGGGAAACAAAAGGGAGCCAGGCACTGCTGGTGCTACTTTTCCATTTCACAGTGCTCCTATGGAATGATTTTTTCTTGCTATGGTTGTATTTGAGTAGTGAAAAACACAAGAGACTTTTGGGCCAAATTTTAGAAGACATTTACGTGCCTCACTCCCACTGAGAGAAGATCGGGCTCTGAAGAGCCTGTGATGTGGTCCAGTATCCCTGGCAGTTTGTTGCCTACCAGCAGGGTCTGAATGGCAGGATAAAAATAAGAGCTAGAAGAGCTTGAGGCTGTAGAAGCACCATGTCACCCAGAGCACTGGGTTAAGGCCTGCTTTGCTGCTGAAGCGTTCATCATTCTGGCTGATGCTTTACTGGAGTAATTGTGATGAAACGGGAAAATAGTTGTGTTATACTGCTGTTTGCCTAAGTGCCTGAAGCATCTAGCTTTTAAATTAGGCATGCTCTGAAATAGCATTTCAGTGTGTAAATTTAAATGCCAAGAACAGAGGGGCCTGATTAATGAGACATATTGGGGAGTAACTGTGGAAGGGGTAAAAGAAATGGATTCATTGGAAAACCACCCTGCAAGAAAGATGTTACAGCTATAACATGAACTACTGGTGACTTGGAGATGAATTGCAGTACCTGAGGTTTTTTTGAAGCATTACAAACCAGAAGGAAATGAGCACGTAAGGAAAGAATGAGTAAGAGACAATCTGTTGTTTTTTCCTTTCTCTACCTCTAAATCTGGCAGGCCAGTTTTCCCAGGCAGTATTTCACACAGAGATTTCAGTGGTTCAGCTTTCTAAGCCTAGTTTTTACATGTTAGGTCTCTCCTTCAGGAATGCTGCCTGCTGGATGGAGACTGGTGAGTTACATCTGGTGTCTTCCTTGAGAGTGATGGGACGGTTGAAGGGCCAAATAGGCACCAACACCGCAGATGAGGACACACAGATACTTTGTGTTTATACCATGAGAGGTGGAAAAAGGAAGGTTTTCTGAGGGGAAGTGGAACCTGTGATTTATGCCAATAAAACATCATTTTAGATTCCTTGAAATCCATTGTTATATTATCTTTTCATAAATATTTAAGTACTGCCCAACTTGTTGCTGATTCCTTTAAAAATGCCAAAAAGTGAGAGATTGCTTCTGATGCCTTCGTGGCTCTGATTCACTAATGTTGATTTCACAGGCAAGATACCTGGTGATCTCTTATAAAATTACAAGACGTGCTGAAGAGAGGCTGTGTTTTTATAAGCGAATGCAGCACGTGCTGAATTCCTGGTCTGCCTGCCNTTATAAGCGAATGCAGCACGTGCTGAATTCATGCTCTGCCTGCCGTCAGAAACCATGATTTCCACACACATTTGCACATAGGAGCAGTATGGCTGTGCACCTCACAACTGCCTGCTATTTCTCAACAATTGCCAAGTACCTCTGCCTTGCCCTTGTTCCCTGGACAGATCTGAGGTCACACTGCTGGAATAATCCTCTTAGCTTATCTTTCTGGCTATATCATGCCCTGTTTGAAAATTCCTCCCACTTACTTCTCCTTACAATCAGATCACTATAAACGTCTCATTCTTGCTTCAAATGCCCATCAGAGTTTTAGGCTTGCTTATCCCTCTGACCTAGTCTGCTGCCTTACTTGCCTTGCCAGCTCTGCTGCTGGAGCACACTAGTTTTGACACCCTATTAAGTCCCGCGTCTCTGCTTTCTGTGCTTCTTCCCAATTGCTTGCTTGCAGAGGATTGTTTTTTGCATCTTCTCATTTCTAGTAATGACTTATTAAAAGCAAGCTATTACCTTGCTACCCAGGAGTGGTGTCTTCGTAGATGATTAAAAGCCACCTCAGTAACTCCTGGAAAGTTGATGAATATCCCAGTGTACCTCATCTTCCTCTCTGTGTCTCTGATTAAAGGTCTGAGAGGTGAGAACTGCCTTTATTTGGGGATACTGCAGATAGTAGACATATGATAAAATGGAAATAACAATTTCCCAGTTTGCATGTGCAAATGTAGGTATTTGTACGACAAACCACATGTGACTCTTTGCAGGTGCTCCCTTTGCCGGGGTTCTGGGCTTCTTGCCAAAGCATTTTCTCTCAACCTCGCTGTTAACCAGTCCCTTGCGTTTTGCATCAGCTTCTGTCTAAATAGGCTTAGCCCTCCAGTTAATAGATATCTTTTTCTCAAGCCCTGCCCATTGCACCTGCCTTTGAAAATGTGCCCTGGAGAACCCAGTGATTCATCTGTTGTGTGCTGTTGCTGTTTGATTAAATCATTGCTTAGTTTCAGGTGGCTGCATTTGCGTGCTGGAGCACTTGATCCTCCTGTTTACTGCTTTTGTGTATCATTGAAGTGTTTGTAAAGCTTGAGGGGAAGTTCAGAATGAAAGGTATAATATCAGTGTTTGGGATAACA
>WEIS01055557.1:699-11237 GCA_013389965.1 Todus mexicanus | reverse complement strand
AGGAGGGACATGCTTAGGAAGAGGGACCTTTCAGTGCCTTCACGCTAAGCTGTTTTATTGTGAAGGGACATTTCAGCCATCTGCAACTAAGCACGTCTAAGTGTTTCATAATCAGGGGGCTTTTGTATAAGATGGTGGTGCATTATGTAAGATAGCCTTTGCGTTCATTGTTTCCTTGCTACTGTCTTTTATATTTGTTATTTTGATGAGTTCTTTCTTTCAGTGGAGAAGGATTTGATTTTACAGTCTCTTGCACAAACCAGACATAGGAGAGACTTAAACTTACCAGTGTACCCTGATGTACTTCCTCTGGGAGGTTTCCATAGAAGAGCTGTAACTGCTGCCAATTTTGTTGTGTTTGTGTAGTGAGCGTGCAAGAGGAGTATATGGAAAAGGAGGATGCAAATATGCCAGTATATGCTCACAGTCTTATGGACCTTTAAATGCCAGTCTTATGAAATACCCACCGGTGTCCTCCTCTTGATAGACTCATTTTCAGGGAAGAATGTTCCTTGGGTCTTCTTAAAACAGTCACAACCGTCCTACTGATGAGGTTTCAGAACCTGACATTAGCTAGAGATGGAAAATAGCAGACCTTGTCCTTTCAGTTTCCTCTTAACAGATCCTGGCTTACCTATTGGCATGCCTGATTTCTCTTTGGGAAGTACAACTACCTTCTCATCCAAAATAATGCACACAAAAATCTGCAAAGCATTTCTCATGTCTATTTCTCTTTCATTCTGATGTTACGTCCCTTGGCTCTAAGGGTTTTGAAGTAGTTGCTCACTTCTTTTTGTGCAATACAAAATAAAGAGCATGACCTAAAGGGTTGAGTTGACCAAGCAAAGACTTTAAATCCTGATGTTGAAATCAAGGGGAGTGTTTAAAGTATCAAACTCTTCCCTTTACCAAACATTTTGACAGGATCAGGCCCTGAGTTTATGTAAACTGTTGACTGTAATGCCTTGGATAGAAGTTGAAGTTGCTGTCTGTTGCTTTACCAGACCTTGAGTATATTTCCACAGATGCTCAGTAGAAAAAGAGCAGCAACAACCTACACACTGAACAAATGAATAAATCACTGAGAGAGCTAGAAAAGAAAATAATAATAGTTGTAAAGACAATAATAACAATAATAATGAAAATTGATTCTATTCTGAGCAGAATGTTGCCAACAGATACTTTAGAAATGTTAATGAGGGAGCTCAAATGTTTAATGAAAACATCTAGCTATTATTTTGGACTTGAAGTATATGAACTATCTTTCTTTGATCTGAGCTGTGTTTCACCTGTAAAGGGAACTAATAACTTTCTTTTTGTATCAATTGATTTCTTCTAGATTTGAGAGGAGATTGGTGTTATATTGATTCATCCATTTTTAATTGGTAGAGTTATTGATTTACTCCTGTGATTGCCTTGTGATCAGAATCTAACTTTTAGGTATTTATAACCTTAACTGAAAGCTTAGAACAACAAATGAAGAGGAATAAATTTTCAGTTTTTCTAAACCACACAGTAGATTTTTATTAGTATATAGAGAATTGACTACTTTATTTGGGGGCTTTTGTGTTCTGCATAAGTGGAAAGTAGCTCTTTTTAGCAAAACATAGCAGGTACACACAGGAGTAAAGTTCCCAAACTTAGAAGAGTGAAGAGCCCTGCATGAGGACAGATATTAAAAAAACCCTTACTTTGTTTTCCTAAGTAGCAGAACAAATGCAAATTAAAGAAATTCTCCTGACATATGATGAAAAACATTTTTCCACTTAGTTGTCATTTTAATACCAAATTTCATCTCCATGTCTCACCAGGAGTAAACTAATTGCAAAATATGTATATTTAGAATACCGCCTTTTGTTATATTGTGTGTATTAATATAAGAATGTTTGTATGTATTTCATGAATCTGAATGGCTTTCCAGTTGACTGAACATTCCTCATGTGGTTTAAGGAGAACTGTGATCCAACGGTAACATTTGGAGTGTTCTATCTCTCACTAAGAAGGAGGCTAGGTCCTACCTGAGCTTATTTTCCACAGAAGTATAGAAATCAGAGAAGAAAAAAAAAAGCAGCTTGTGTATCTGATGTTTTTGAAAAATGCCTGTAACAAACACAGTTAAATGAATTAAGAATGCTTGTCTGACTAACCTCAAAAAGTTGTCTTTAGTGGGGAGTCCCAGTTGATTAGAAATGTTTAGAGGATGTGTGCACAAATGCTAATTAATAGCTGAATACTATTAACCAATTTCACTGGACATCCAAAATAATGGCAAGATTACTACTTCACGAGTGAAATCAGTCCTGGACCTCAGGCTGTAGTAAAAGTATATTAAACAGCCATTAGACAGAGAAGATGTACAGTACAGTCCTACACTTCGTGAGTGTTTTGCTGTTCATCCCTTCTAACTCCTAGGAAAAAAAGAAAACTCCAGAGATTATTTGATTTCCGTTTTAGCCCAGAACAAAAAGCGTTACCCAAATATAGATTACTGGGTTCAGTCCAGCATCAATGAGTTGAAATTTTATGGCCTGTGATATTGCAAATGTTCTTTCCAGCAATAAATTCAATGAATCTTTGACATTTCTGAAAATGAACAATAAAATTTTAGTCTCACTAAAATCAGCATCAGTATTTCACTCAGTTTCTCTTCTCTCTTCAAACTGCAGGACAGGTGGAGCTGATTTTTTTTTCCTATGATTTATCATCTCAGGAGGTGGGAGCTCCCTGATTTCTTGCATAACCTACTGTTTATAGTACTAGCCTCGATTTTCTTGGCTAGAAGACAGCTGAATTTTATTTTGTATTAACAGGTCGATGCTCTCATAGGTCCTTTAGTAAGGTAATATTAAAAATAATCCAAGACTAGCATAAAAGGCATTCACTTTATTTCAGTTGACTTAACTTTGTGATCAAAGTGACCATCTAACTGTTTCATATTCCGAAATTTAATTCTCCCTTCAGTCAGTCTGCTGCAGAATCACAAGGCCAAACTTAAATATTTTCCAATTTAAATCCTTTGATTACACTGTTGATATTCCCTGTACAATGTCATGGTATCGTCTATGATAAACATGAGTCCTTAGTAAGAAAGCAGCATGCGAAGTAGACAGCTGGCAGAGATACTCAATGCCTTCTCTCTTGACCAAAACCTTACAGCTGTGGTCTCCTCTGATCTCAGGGATGTGAATTGCTCCCACACGCTCTGCACTTGCTCAGAGAACAGCCTGCCACTGGTGCCAAGGGGTTTTCTTCCTGAGATGCGAGGCGGGGTGTGCGGGTGGCGATCCACTCCACCAGCCAGAGCTGCTGAGCAGATCTGAACCTGGATAGTCCCAATGCACTGATTATTATTTTTTTAAATTATTATTATTTTGTTTTTAGTTTTAATTTAAAAATCTTTATGTGTGCATTAGTAACATATGCAGGAAGAACTTTCCTTTTCTGTTTATGAATTCTGATGTAGCTCTTCCTGCTATGCAAGCTTTGGGGGTTTTTAAATATTTAAATATTTCATCTTTCTGCTGCTTTTGTTTTTGCTTTGTGCTATAATCGTGTGCTTTGCCCCAGAGGTCTCTGAAATAAAAGACTGTATGAATCCTTATTTCTAGTTTCAGCTTGCAGCCAGTTCATCAAATAGATTATATTTCTAAACTTTGGGAGTGAGAAACACAGTCTCAAGTGACACGTCACAGGAGATGTTACAGCAAATGCTGATTTATTATCACTGTCCTTTGAACTGCAACATCATTAAAAAAGGGGGGGGAAACCCATTAATTTAAATATAAAAAATATGGTGGATTTTTGTTTTCTATTAAATGCTAGTGGTTCAAAGGAAGAATGTTTTCTGTGATTTCTCCTCTATTAGATTGCTGTATCAGTACTGAATTTCAAAGAAAGATGCTTGAACTGGCATATTTTTCATGGTATTATTTTGGTTCGTGTCTCGCAATGTGAATGAAAGGATATCTATAAAGCAGATTTTCTGTCCTATCACACTGCGATTTGTACTGTCCCAAAAATTGAACTAAATCCTCTGGGTGTTAAGTAAGAACAAACAGCTCGTTCCCTTCTGCTCCTCTAAACCACATGAACTTAAATATTAATGAAATTTTCATGAATCCCACATAACACATACTGCCCCTTTGTGCTGGAAAAGGCCAGGCTTTTTATGGTTGCTGCCATACAGCCGGGATAATAGGAGGCAGAGTCATAAAACAGTAATTAATACACTTCTGAACGGAGCTATTTTATTGTGTAGATGCTAATTAAGAATGATAGATACCAGTGATTGAGTGGCACTTAATCCATTCGGTCAGCATAAGTAAAAAGTCAGTTATCATTTTGACTATTTTAAGTGAAAATGTTTTCCCTTATGTCAGTGATTTCAGAAACCACGAATGTCAAAGCGAAATGCCTTATGCCTTCTCTTTCTAGAATGTCGATTTTCAGTGACATGACAGGAAAGGAGTAATAGAAAGCATTTGATTTGCTGTGGGGTTTCTGACTAAAGAAGAGGAAAGGGGAAGAAAAAAGAGCTGAAAAAGATAATAAGTAAATACTAAGTCCTGGCGTTTCAAGTACGTTGAATTTGGGATGGTTCCCTGAGACGCTGTTAAAGGCGCTGGCTTCCCAAACGGGGCAACCCCTCCTGCCAGAAAATGATTCAATGAGACTGGACACTTCAAAGCTCTCTTTTGGAAAATTTCATCCACTTGATCAAAACGTTCCTTGATGGTTTTAGAATATTTCTGAGTTATTAATTTTCAGGGAAGTGGGAAAGGGTAGCTTTAACTCCCAAACTAGGGATGAATTCAGACGTTACAGCTTTATGCAGCAAGGAAACAAGTCAGAAAGGGAGCTCATGCTTTGGCAGTAGGAATGTTAGACATCTCACAGATGCTCGTACCAGTGCTACATGTTTAACTTCACTTGTCATCTCTGTGTTCTTCATAGTTTAGACACCTTCTATTTTTCTTCAATACTGTACAACCATGATTAAAGTCGATAGAAAAAAATCCTGTCCCGAGGCCGTTAAGACCCTTAGACACTTTAAAGGGTACATGCCTAGGCAAAAGCGTGACATGACTTTTTTCAAAAAAGATGACTTTTAGAATATTGCATTATTAAAAATCATGTGATATTTTGATCTCATATATTATGCAGTTCCTCCTTAGGGCTGAGCTGCTGCAGTTAAAAAAGAAAAAGAAGGGGGAAAAAATAGATAACCAGAGACGACTTAATTCAGTTCTGTGATGGTTTGGAGGCAGTGCCAAAACAACTGGAGTTCTAACTGGGAACTACAGTTAAGATTGTAGTTCATGTAGCAATTGATTATTTTAAAAATACAAGCTTTAATTGACCGTGAAGTGCTGTTACATCTCTTACACATCCTAGTGCAGTGTGAGAGAAGAGTGATGCTAAATTAAAAAGAAAGATTTAACATAGAATCAGAGAATATTTAAGGCTGGAAAAGACCTCTTAGATCATCGAGTGCAGCCTATGACCTACCACCACCACTCAGCTAAACCCTGCCACTAAGTGTGGCATCCAGTCTTTACATATTTGATAATATAACAGTAGAGAAACAGGACTGCAAATAGCAGTTCATGGGTTTACATGCTAGTGTTAGTACTACTGAGTGCTTTAAAGAATAGCATCTGCTTGCTCAGGAAATCATTGCTTGATAATACTTCTAATAATGTCTGAGTGGGTGTTTGATTAAATGTTTGCAGCATGCTTTAGGTTGAGTGACTAAGTCTGATTTCTTAGGTAAATGGGTGTGATCAATAAAGCTGATCAGTACAACAAAAGAGAATACAGCAAATGAGAAAGTAAGCAGAGTAACAAAGTCAAGGGTGTTAGCTGTAAGTCAGTAAGGGGTGGAAAAAACTCAGCACAGATCAGCGAATAAGTTGCTCAGTGGAAAGGAAGAATAACTGACTCGGCTCCAGATTTGCTCTGGCATAACTGGCATTTGAATACACTAGTTTCTGAAGAAGGCCTTTGACCTTGCTAAAAATGAAAAAGAAAAATGAATGAGTAATGCTTTTTCAGGCTTTCAGCTCTTGAAAGATGCTAGCGATGGGGCAGGCAAACAGAGGCGCAGGGATGGCGGTGTCCTTGCGCCAGGGGCAGGGGGCTACGCCTTGGATGGGAGACAGCGATAGGATTCTGACTTGCGAACACAACAGGGAAGATTGTAACTAGCAGCTTATGTTTTAGTGTAATGCTAACTTACTCAGGCAGCTCTGGGCACACTGTTCAGAAGCCACTAATGACGTTGTAGTTGTGTAACTTGAACAGTCTCTGTTCTTGCTCAGGCTGCCAAGAATACTGCAACCCAAAAAGCCTGTTATGCAACTGCAAGTGAGAAACTTGGGCCACTGTAGACAGCCGCATCTCAACAGTTGGATTTTTGTCCAGTCTGGCTTTTCAGCTCATTTTTTATGTTAATAGGACTATGGTTTTCCCATATAGGCTCCTTCAGTATAACAAAGCCACGTGTTTTACCAGCAAGACGGGCACAGTATTATAGTATAGCTGTACCTGTGATTCAGCTTCTCTTCATATGTACCTTTTGTTAGTGATTAAACTGTTGACAATGTTCCAGAAGGTCTAAGATCCACTGCAAAATTATAATCAAGTTAGGTGCTCTTTGGAGAAGAGGGGAGAAGCTTTTCTGTACAGCTTGTTCATCTGTAGCAGGAGCAACACAGGAGAATTCTGCACCACTAGCTTTAGCCCCATGCAGTCAAAGGATGTCACATTGTCCTTTTAATAATTAGATCAAGTTCTATTTTAAAATACATAGAACTTATTTTCCCCCCTGTTATTCTTGTGGAAGCAGAAATCTGCTTGCTATAAACTGGCATCTTGGTTCTGTCCTCAATTATGTGTGGCCATAATTGATGGAAGACTAGACAAATTACATCATTGTTTATTCTTATTTGTGGTAGGGCCTACCATTTATGTGAGTGTCATCTTAGTAAACTTAAGTTATTGAAGTTCTTGACTTCAAAAGACTAAGATGAGTATGTGGGATCTGAGAATTTGAGTGGAAGGAAGTCTCTCCTTTGAGTGGGTGTTTTTTGGGTACTGCTTGTACCCAGTTTCAGCGCTTGAATAACCTTTCTCTGTTCTTGAGATGAAGATTAGGTCCTTGTCAGCAGAGGAAAGCACTCATTGAACTACTAAATGTGCTCGATAATTCACCTGTAGGCAAGATAAAAGGCATTATGTCTTCAATTATTGATCTAACACTTGATTTGAGGTGCAAGAAATCATCTGAAACATTGAAACAAGTTGTAGATTTTCTCTGGGAATTACTATGAGTAATTAAAAGATGAAATGTTCTGGCTCAAAAGGAGACAGCAGAAGTCTCAGCTCAGAGTGGGGTTATTGAAATGGATGGAGGTTATTAGTGACATCCAGGAAGCATAGTCTGGGGACCAATTTTTTAAACAATTTCTTCCATGTCTGCGGCACAAAAAGAAGAGCGCAACCATGCATTTGGGAAATGAGGATGAGAATTTCTGCTTAACATGGCTGGTTGTAAGACAGAATAGTTCCTGAAGCAAAACCAAAGAAGTAGCACTCTTGAATCAGACGCTGATCTCCAGAGTCAGGCTTCTTCCTTCTTCTGTCCCTTGATATTTGAATTTGTTACTGAAAAATGGCCTTTGCTTCAACAAAACTTGACTCTGGGTGAAGATCTAGAATCCACCTCTCCTATTTCTTGTGCAGGTGCTGTAACAGCTAAGCTAGAGGGAAGTGCTACCACTCTTGTCTCCAAGTGGATGTGTCCCCAGTTACGCTGAAATTTTTCTGTAGTCAGGGCTGTGATTATTTTCTTAGGAGTCATTTCAGTGTGTTTTACCTGTTTTCCAGATTGGTGCTGAGCTTATGTAGGAGACAGAGAGCTCTTGAGGGACATGCAGCTCTGCTAGTGACAAAGTGGAGAACCTCATGTGGCTGAGGAGCTTTCAGGTGAAAGGAAGAGCTATTTTCAGGGTTGATGGCTGTTAAGCAGGGTTAATGTAGCTCACAGTTTTGGATTCAGGCACCTCAAGACAAACTAAATCCTGTTTTAAGTGCCTAAAACCTTCTTTGGATCTGGACCAAATGCTTTGTTTTTATGCTTGGAGAAATGTTGCAGAGACTGTAAATGCTTTTCAACATGAAGATAGTGAAATTTGATTAGAGTGAAAAAACAAGAATCCTGCGCATAAAGAAGTGTTAAAAGACATTGAGACTGAGATCTAAGCCTACAAAATAAAGGAAATCCTGAGGTAGGATTATTACATTAATCTTTCTGTCCTCCTCTACCGTACTCAAACTCCCTTTGTCCTAACACTGTTTACTTTAGCAAATATGGCTGTCTCTATATCTGCCACTGGGGTAACATTTATAATCTTCATGTGGAACAGTTTATTATCATATAACCGATATAAACAGTTAAAAAGATGTTGTCTCTGTGATCTTTCTTGGCCCACCAGAGCCTGATTTGTTAACCTTCTGAGCCTGCTGTGAACCTTGCCTAGTTTTCAGTAACTGTGGGTGGCTGTAGTTAAACTACTTCTTGTGCTTCTCTATTTTGCTTATCTAGAAGAGGTATTATTGTCAATGGGATGTTTTTGGGCAGCGGTATTTTTTTATCGTATTATAATATTGCAAAACCACCTAAAATCTTGGTTGTTGCTTTCAGCATCCCAAAATAGCTTTTTGAATAGACACTACAATACTGTGCGTGTTTTACTGTTATTTATTTCTAAAAAACACCTGTGGAGTGTAAATTCCATCAAACAGCATCTGCATTGTAAAAAAGAATAACTACTGATGTCTGTTTTAAAAGTTATTCCGTTTGCTTAGTGGGACTACATATATATTTAGAAATGGCCAACCAAATTAGGATATGTTGAAGTAATGCTTTTTTAATGCTGCTTTGCATCCTCTTCCAAACTGTTCTTTCATCCTAAAATAAAGAAGAAATATTTCTAGCAGGATAAGGGATTTTGTCCTGAACAGGAATCCCTGAACCCAAATCACTTAAGCTCAGCATTTTATTGCAAGGAACAGCACTTTTCTGTATGAGGCTGAAGAAAGAGGATAAATCATAATTAAATTAACACCTTTCACTTTGGGTGCCCTATGAATATTTGAGGTATAAATTGTCAGGATAGAACCAAAAAAAATTAAGAGCAGTGAGGAATCTCTGTCCTTTCAGAAGTACTGACAGGTAAGGACTTGAGTGACTATTTCTTGCATACAGAGTAAAAAAAAATAATTTTAATATGTGGCCTTTGACTTTCAAAATGAAGGATATTAAAGAAGTTTATGTGTTTAATCTATATAGCTATTGCAATATTTTAACTTACGAAACTGTTTTAATGAGTGTCAATTGTGTAGCGTGTTGCTTTTTACTGCACTCACAAGAACTAAATATAACGCTCAGATTTCCAGGAACTCATAAAAACTCCTTCTTTCATGCAGAAGGAGGCATTTTTAACGTGTCTGAAAGCACAAATGTTTTACTAGTGGTTTTGCATGCAATGAGAACTATTACTACTCTGTGTGCACGGTTGATAGATCTGTGCATGGTAACCTAGCAGGATAGATCCCCATTGATAAGTATTTGCGGTGTATTTCAGACAGGATTAATGGATTGCTTACATGGCAGATTTTATTTACAATTTAGGGTTTAAATCTGCAGGTATGTGCTGTTTATAGAGGAGACAATCAGTTAGTGATCTTTGCAAGATTTTGCATTTAACTTGGTCAATACAAGAAATATTTTAATTTGCGAATGATTCCGATCTTTACGGTAGTATTTTAAAATGAAGTGTTCATTCTCTGCCTTCTTAACAGAGACACTCTAGGAGGCAGGTCATTTTGAAATATATATCCTTAAACATCTATTATAAACTTCAGGAATGTACCCCACTTAAGCAACTAGGAGTGAACATTTAAAACTGACCCTGTTGTTCAAAGCAAAAGAAACCTGAGTCCCATCTTTTGGCTTGCCTACGACAAGCTCCTGCACAGTAGCAGGATGTGACAAAGCAATGTATATTTACAAATACAGAAAAATAAATCTGAAAACTCAGGTTTAATACTTGGTAGTTTATGCGAGCCTGTTTTCACCATGAGATTAATGTAATCAAAATGACTGTCCTAACGTAATAGATTGTAGGCTAAAAGCCATTATATATATTTCCAAATTTATGGTTTTGTTTATATTTTAGTTAGTGGTTTAGGCTGTGAAATTTTGGCCCTGGGGTTAAACCTAAAGGTTTTCAAACTAAGAAATCCATGGCTAAAATATGTTTGGTGGGAGGGAATAATATAATTACACATAGCTTTTTGATAAACAGCCTAAATTAGGCTTCAAAGGACAGATGTGGCTTTAATAATCTGAACCATTTGCATTTTCAGATTAAACCCTGCTTGATTGCATTGTAGTTGATATGTATACTTAAATCTATATGTTAAATGTTATACTTTGATATAGTGCATATTGTTTGACTTTGTTCTTACGATCT
>WEIS01055553.1:0-17339 GCA_013389965.1 Todus mexicanus | reverse complement strand
TATATATATGTATGTATGTAAAATGACTAGTACCTTTTTATGTTGCTGTTTTTTCAGGTATATGACCGTACCTCTAAACAAGAAAGATCTGTTACTTGATCAGTAATACATGTAACCTGGAACAAATTAGTTTTGTTATATAATCGGGTACATTTTTTTAAGCCTATCCTGTATTTCGTGTCTATTGAGTATGGACAAACAAGCAGAATTCAGTGCACACTGAAATTCTGTGATGTTTTTCACACTAATGTCTAGAGCTTGGCGAGTTCCTTACGCAGCGTAGACCAGTATAAGCCAGTGTAGACTTGCTTGTGCCGAAGTATGCTTATTTAAAACTTCTGTCAAGTACAAAAATGGTACTAAAACAAGCAAAGCCATTTGGGAGTGAAAAACCCCAAACAACAAACAGAAGTCCGAAGAAAAAAAAAATCAACTGCTGTTTCCAACTAATTTTTAAGGTTAATTTGTGTCCTGCTTCACTTAGTCCATGCACATTTATGTTTGTAAGACTTTACTCTCTAACTTACACCGCTTTGGCCTTGTCTGACTGATTTATGAAGTGCTGGTGTAGATCCACTTACTGCATGTCTCATGGCCAGCGAAATAATAAACCAAGTTAACGTCTACTAAGATCAGCATGATATTTTTTACAATTTAATTCACATGAAATAGTTCAGACGTTGATATCTAAGTGTTCTTCACATCCTGATACATATTGACTTAGCTAAGGTGTTTGGGGTTTTTATTGGTTTTCCCCAATGTTTGCTTTTAAAAAAAATATTAAGTAAACTAAAACTTACACAATTCAGAGATGCTACTTGCAAGTCCTTTGGTCAGCATTAGCAGCTTAAAGCCTGGAAAAAACAGACACTGAAGTGCTGAGCTCTGTTGGCATCCCTGTCCCCTTCTCTTTGCTGTGTAGGCTGCAGGCTGTTTGGGCAATGTATCGATACCAAAATGTCCTGAATTTGAAATACAAGATACATGCCTTTTTTAAGGATTATTTTGTAATGCTAGCAGGAATTTCAATTTCCTCTGCCTGGTGAGCAGCTTCTTGACTTTCTTGTAGTAGCAAGAGGTGAGCTGGTGTTCTCGTTCTAGGAAGCACTTTCTGCAGGCTGACATTTAAGCAGAGCAACTTCTGTAATGTCACATTTAAGCAGTGTTAGGCAGCAGTATCTGCAAATATAGGATGGTTTACACGCATGTCCTCATCTCTCCTTCTAGGACTGATTTTTTTGGGTGACTAATGCCAGACTGCACAGTGATCAAGTTTTGGAGGCAAAATCTTCATTGTATTCAAACCTTGTCCTGATGGAGAAGGAAAGGAAAAGGATGTTTGATTTTTCTTCCCTTTTGTGTGTCACTGGACACTTTAAGGTAGACCTCAAAGTTAAGCTGATTTCTGACCACACTTGGTAATGATGCTCTGTTATGCTCAGATGATATGAGAGGGTCTTAACAGTTTCTAGGTGAGGAATTGTCAGCAGAACCCCTTTCAGCTACGTTGCCAGTTAAAGAGACTGACATTTGGTAGTGTCAACTGGCTGAAGTAGGTTGAACTAGACAGAAAGTCAGAAGAAAATGATTCCATAAGTCTAATTGACACCTAAATACTATTCAGGCCCTAGAATTGATTTTTTTATATATATATATATAATTATTTTTCCACAGTAGATAGAAATAATTTCACAGCGATCACTTTGTAATGGCTTCCAATTAGGAGCAATAGTGAAGTCTTAACTATAGAAAAGAAATTATCCATCACTCAAGTATTTTGGAGAATGGATGAGTGTTCCTGATTCCTTATCTAAGTCTTGTAAAACCTTTGGTATTTTCCATTGTTGCAGGTTTTTTTTCCCCTGACTTTTTCCCCAAATGAATTGTTCCTATAAAGGAATTTAAACTCTGGATAATTATTGTTCTCTGTTCCAAAAGCTAATAAAAACAAAACTCAACAGTATGCAGTTGAAGGCCTATGGAAAAACTTGGGTGTAACACAAAAAGTAGAAAAACAAACTTTGCTGATGCAGCCAGGAAGCTGTGATCACATTTTCCAGTTTTAACTGTATGTGTTGGTCCTAACTGGGAATGTTTCCTGTTAAGCTGAATTTTTCCTCTCTATTTTATTTTGTAGCTGGTTTTATGTCCATAAACTGTGGACAGGAGAGGATAATAAATGCCAAAGATGCTTGCGTATGGTCTTGAACACAGGGAAACTATATATTTTTGTAATATCTTAGAGAGGTGTGTTGATTTGTGCTCTGTAAGACTGATAGGATTTGTTTGCTTATTCCAGTAGTTAGCCACAAGATACTCTGGGAATGCTCTTAGTAAATAATCACATACCCTACAATTTGATATTTCAAACAGACCCATTGCTTTGAATTACGAGGCTTTTCTTTCATGTGACTCTTTTAAAAGAGTATACCTCCTTCCATTCCTCTTTCCAGACTATCTCTTCCAAGGTTCTCGGGGTATGCTCTCTAATTTCTCTACTGCCTGTAAATGTTATTCTGGAAAAGTTTAGAATGTAATTTTATTTTTTTTTTCAGATTGGAGAAACTGAAAAACATTTTCATTGCTGATTGATAGTGATTGAAGATTAGAGTTAGATTTGGCTGGTCACAGTAATCCACATTTATGTGTGTTACTGATATCAATGCCTTAATTTATTCTAAAAGTGTTCAGAGCGGATGGGATGGGTACATGTCAATAAATTCACTAGACAGAAATCAAACCACCAAGGGAATCATGTGTTTGTCCAGGCCTTTGTGTGGTTTATTACTCATTTGAGCCCAGAGTAAGAATAATGTGTTGCTGTTCTAACTCTTTTGAAGAGCTGCTTATATAAAATAATTCTTTAGGGTTTTTAAGGTTTCCTGTGTTGAATATGAAGAACATAAAATCCTATGTAGGTGGGTGTGGTTTTGGGTTTTAAAATGGGGGGGTTTGTGTGTCATGACTTAAGGTACCTTGTGTAGCTACTTATGGTTGTTCTTTTCAAGTATACTTTTACCTGAGTTTGTGGAAATCAGTTATATTCTTTTAGGTAATTGAAGAAAAGTTTCGCTATATACTTTTCTCACTGTTAGGTACCGTATATTCTGGAGAAGGCCAGTAATGTCATGAAAAGACCATAGCAATTTCTGAAATGGTGGCACGGGGTAATACTGTTGCCTTTAATCCTCTGAGAACAGGTAGCTTTGTGGGAAAGACACCATTAGGAATTCAGACACCGAAATACTCTCTTGCCTCATGTATTTGGTTTGTGTGGCAAGGGTTTGGTAGCAGGGAGGCTACAGGGGTTGCTTCTGTGAGAAACTGCTAGAAGCCTCCCCTATAACCAATAGAGCCAATGCCAGTTGGCTCCAAGGTGGGCCTAACACTGGCCAAGGCTGAGCCCGTCAACGATGGTGATCATGATAGAGCCATTTTGGTGGGCACCTGGCGTCCAGTCAGGGCCAACCCACCACCCCTCATCTGAGTAATCTGACAGAAGTTGCAGGGTTTTAGCCTCATTCTGTGATTTCAAGTTAATGGTGACTTTTGGTGCCCTTTCTCTTTGTGCCGCTCATCCGTTGGCAAAAAAAGATCCCTGTATGCTCATTGAAATGGCAGAGGTAGTTGAGACAAGATCATCTTGTCAAAGATGTATATGCATCTTTGAGAGGTAAGGAAATAGCTCCTGGCACAATGTGCAGTCTCGACTTTGCAGCCAGTTGGCTGCAGCCTTCTCCTGTGAAGTTACAAGGTGCTACAGGGAGGAGACTTAATCTTTCCTTTGCAAGTCTGAGCTCAAAAAGAGTTTGCTTTCCTTTGGTATTGCAGAGTTATGCTACATGAGGACTGCTTGCAGTGTGCTCAGGTGAGTTGCCTTAGGGTGAGGCCCTGTGAGGAGTGAAGGGGTAAAGTATACTGATTAGAAGACCACATCTAGTGCCTTAGCATCTGGAAGGAGTTTGGCAGTGTGTTGGGGTGCTACATGGTTGACATAGCCCTTCCCTTTACAGACACCTTTCTAACATAACTTCTGCCCAAAGTTAGGTGAGCTTCTCCGAGGCAGTTCTGTCTTTGCTGGTGTGTTCTGCTGTTATGATTGAAATGTCAGAAGATTATTAAAAACAGTAATCAAAGCTGGGATATTTGAAGTGTCTTTTGTTGTTTTCTTTTTCATTTTATTTTGAGCCTTTGTACGTCAAGAATTTATGCTAGCACGGCTCATCTCAGTCTTTTGTGAAGCAGTTTCCTTGCCAACCTGTAGTACCTTCTGGTAACGACACCAAGGACTAGAACTGGTTAATGCCTTCAACAGCAATTAAAGCAGCTCTGTTGTGGTGGGTTTTATTGCCCCCAATTCTTCTTGGAGAAAGATACTCTCTTCCCACCCACCCCCTGATTACATGAAAAGGAGTTGGTGATCGTGAGTAAATACTGACCATTTTTACTACAGCTGACTGCCAAGTCTATTGATAATGGTTATTTCTGGGTCACAAGTGTTACTGCCTTCTCTCAAGTGGCCTGTTTTCTGTGCTGCCAGCTGAGGTATCTGTCAGGGGAACTCCTTTCTATTTTCTCTCTAAATTTGGTATGCTGGGGCTTTGTTGAGGAATGAGCCTCTCGTCTGCTCCTTATTTGGTTTACAAGTGCAGTTACTCTAAGGTAACTTCATGCAACAGCATCTTCTATTTGATGGACTGTTTCTTTGTGCAGCATTGACTGGCTTGCCCAGTGGAACCCTCAGTTTTCTGTGAAGCAACGTACCTGATTCCTGGGTGACATTGGTTTAATTACGTCTTTGAACAAATAAAACTGTGAGCACTTTTGATTATGCTGCAAGAATTTCTTGGCCGTGGAGGAGAAAAATTACTGCTAAATTTTTGTAGGAATCTTCATAGTTTCTTATCTTATATTGTAGATTTATTTTCCAGATTTTGATTTCCAACACTTCCAATATCCTCTGAGAAGATTTAGTGAAAAGCCATCTTCAGCTACATCAAGCCTTAAAATGGCAGGTGAAAGCTTCATCTTTTAGAGAGGGGTTGCTAATTGCAGTGATGTTTGAATGAGGAGCATCTTCCAGGCAGGCTTTACATTGTGTGTGCCTACTCTCATGGCAGTAGCTAATGTAAAATGATACCTGATAGGCTTTGGTAGAAAACATCAGAACATGAATTCCACATCTAGTTCCACTGAGAAAATTTTGGGTTGAGTCTTATGCTGTTGTATAGATAGTTGGATTTATTTTTTTACCAGATAGAGACATGTTTTCCTGTCTAAATTTCAAGTGGACAAAACTCTGATAAAGAACTTGTGCGTGTTATGAATGCTGCAGTTCAATTTTATACACTGATGGGAAATTTTGTCTTCTAAATAACACATCCTCCTGCATCCTACTGCTAAAAATATACCAGATAAAAAATAAGTGTAGGTTAGAAAAACAATCCAGTGTTCCATCTGTTTGAATGGTGAATTTGTCACCAGGTAACTTGAGCGTGGAGATGAAAGCATTGTCCATGTGCCGCCTGAGGAAATCTGCAGAGGGGGATGTTAGAACTTGATGTCCTCTGTGGCTGAGCATTTTTGGCAGTGCCCTTTCCCTTTCCCGCCACTTTGGTGAGCCCTGCACTGCCTGGGAGTTTTTCCCTCTGTTCTCCTTAGCAACTGTGGATGGCAGTGACTCATCCTCTTGTTCCCGTCTATCACCTGAAGTGTATTCTTGAAAAAAAGAATTCATCGTTCCTTCCCTTTTGGTTCCTAGTACCTATGTAGACCAGAAATTTCTAGGCAACTGTGCAGCGAAAATGCTGAGAATTATGTGATGTTAAACTATTGCCACTAGATCAAAAAGTTGATCTTTGCCTACTGCTTTATATACTGGACTGTAGCTTTGGTCAAGCATGGCATGGTGCAGAAATGCCGAGCTCTGATTCAATAGTAAGTACTATAGTATGGATGTTGTTAGTGTTCAGCAGAAATGCCCAAGAACATGCCATATGTTGAACCATGTCGTAAAATGGGGGTAGATTTTCTAAGTCAGCCAGCGAAAAGCGTCAGCTAACTATTAAAAATGTTCCTAGCTTTCAAATATATAACTTTGTTGACGTTTCTGAGAGGATGGGAAGATTTTACGTTATGATTCAAGGTTATGATTAACTAAATGTACAAAAATAAAATAAAGCTACAGTGACCTGACTCTCTTTTGCACATGTAGACTGTTGACCAATTAATAACTTATGCTCTACTCACTTCTACACAGTACAGATGTTTTCCAAAATGCAGAATTGTAGATTGCCATCAGACAAGGGCAATGCATTGAGTTACCGAGATGATGACAGTTACTGGTGTGTTTCCTACAAAAAAGGAGGAAAACATTTATTTTTCATAGAAGTACGGTGTGCCGGAAACATAGTTAACATACAGCATAAATTATATGGAATTACATGACGAGCATTACAAAGGGAGATAGCTTGCAAGGAGCACGGCTATTGATGAAGGAGTTTTTCTTCTGGGCAGCCTCCTCTGAGAGTATTAATTTAGTGTACAGCTTCATTTCAAAATGAATAATATATAAAGAAAATAATGCTTTGCCGCATGCTTCTATTTTATTTATGTGTGCACACATGGTCCACTCTAATTAAGCACAGCTCTTGATGGTTTATTTATTTGTTCTAGAGAGGCTGCTTAATGTTGGAGAGAAACAGTAACGATGTGTCTGACCTTTGCAGTGGCTGTGTTAACGGTGAGATGGGTTTTGCAGGCGCCTGCAAGAGCAGTAAAATAGCAGGTTGATCTTTTTCTCCATTTGCTGGAACATGCTCAAGAGACCTGAAAGCACAAGAAAATAAAAAAGCAACAAAACCAACAGTAGGCGGTTGAAGAGTATTTTCTTGTGCTTTCAGATCTCAGGAGAATGCTACTGATAGGCTGAGGGAAAGGGTTAAAAACTTTTTCTTTGCTTTTTGTCATGGCCCCTCTTTTACTACCAAACCACCAAGGCAGTATTTCGCATGGTGAATAGCNAAAAAAAAAAATGGAAAAAAGAAAGCAGGTGCGGAGAAGGTGATAGATACCTGTGTATTTAGATGGCAGTGTTGCTGTATATGAAGTGTTGGAATTTAAATGTTTATTGTCTATGTAAAAGGTTTTTGGTTAGTCCAGGCATTAGTGTGCGATACCAGTAAAGAAAGATGTTTAACTCACTTTCACATGAACATGGCCATTTCTTACGTTGTCCTTCTGTGGAACCTATGTGAGTGTGTACATACAAAATTGAGATTCTCGTAATGGAAGATGCAATTTGTGGTCTATGCAGTCACTCATGTTTTTGCTAATTAATCATTAATCATCTGCTGTTGGAACAGTATCTTTTTTTCTTTGATTAGCCACTGGTACATGTTTGTTAGAAATCGGCCTGCAGAGCTCTTACAGTGCTGCAGTGTGTGCCATATTTTTCTCTTAATCAGTGGGTAACATTTCATAACTTTTGCTTGATTGCTTGTCTGTTTTGCTCTATCTTTGTAAATGTAAAAATTTCCTTTCCACATATGTACATATAGGTAGTGACCTCAAAGTAATACAAGACTGCTTAGGTTTCTGTACCATGAAACCTCGAGGAAGGAGAGGGGTGGTTGTCTTCCAAAGGAATGCAAACTAATGATGTGTGCTTCTTCTAGCTAAACTAACTGGAGATAAATAACAGCTTTTCCCTCTACTCCTTCCTCCATGTAGGAAATGCAGGATTATTAGGACTAGCTGGCCCTTCTCGGGTTTTGTTTTTGCAGGAGGAGGATGGAGGCTTGGAGAACTGCTGAGTTGTCATTCACCTTCCTTTTTCTTGTTTTTCTGTGTTGCATAATGAATTTTTTATAGCTCATGTATATAGCTGTCTTGCTTTTGATGGTTTGCTGCAAATACATGTGAAATATTGACAAAGCATATAACCTCATAAAGCACAACTTTGTTTTTGTGAGTGTCATGGGATAGGCTTAACTGCAGCAGCTGCAAAAAGTGGGGTGAGGTTTTGGTCTTTAACCGGCCTTTTACCTCTTACCACAGAAGTAGAATTTAAAGCAGTTGAGAAATTTTTGTTGCTTGAGAAGATCATCGTGGATCTGTGGCAGGGTTTTCCAGAGCTGAGGGCTTTATTTTAACGTCATTATTGGTTGTAGGTGTCATTGCTTCAGGAGAATTCTGGTGGTGTCAGGGACACAAACTTGCACCTTTTCCTCCTTTTGTCCCACTTCTAATTCTGAGAGCAGTTGGGCTTCAGTGCGTTGCAGATCCACATGCATTAGTCCCTGCCAGACTATTTCAGTGAATGGACTACTGGAGCTGAACAGCAAAAGGGAAAAAAAAAAAAAACAAAAAAAAGAGTAAAAAAATAATTTTCTGAAGATGTTTTGTGTTTAAAACACCAGTAGAAAATAACCACGCAAAATGAAATTGTTTGTTATCTGCGCTGTTACTAGTGTAAGTGAAGAGTTCTTGGCTTGAACTTCAAATAATGTGTGTGATTTGTGGGCTGTTTCTGACGTACACTGATTGTGAAATCAGAAGAAAATTGAAGCTAACACATATATTGACCTGGTGCGTTAGGGTTTCATATCTAACGATGTGGCAGAGCTGCCAGTAAGACATTGCGTGGGAGACGAGGCCTTTTGGTAGGGCAGGGTTGCACTTCAGACGCAGCCAGCTGAGACCAGCCCTGTGGATGCCTGCTCTCCATGCTTGGAGCTCCCAAATAACCTGACCCTCTCCCAGCTGTGTCAGGGATCAGTATAATTACCCTGTGGCTAGTGAGACAGGCCTAATGCCACTGCAATTGAACTGCAAGGGAAAGGGGGTTAAGCTGGGATAACACTCCAGCCTCATCCTGGCAGCTGACAGCATCATCTCTGAGCCTTCTTGTTCCAGCTGGCTCCAGGAGAGCAAGAGAGCAGGAGCATCTGAAGTTTGCTGTATGCCTCAGACCTTATGTGACGGCGGTACGCAGCTCGTCAGTCGCTGCCATGTTGCTAGGGCAACCCGCCTGTTTATTCATTTATTTTCAACCTCAGTCTGATACATGCTCTGACCTCCCTTTGCTGGAGTGGTCTGTTTGGCACTCAGATGGGCTTTGATGGGCTTCAAACATATCTTGCATAGCTAACTTATGTACACAAGGAAGACATCTTATATCTCTCTAACCAGAGTCACTAGAGAGAGGGTCTGTCTTGGGTTTTAGCATTGTAATTGGAGTGTATCTATGCACTAAAATTAAATCTTGCACTTGTTTGTGCATTTTATGTTCTTAATGGAAGGGAACATTATGTTCGCTAGTACTACTAGGGCAGTTTAAGCTCTATTCCCTGATACTCCCACACCTTTTAGGGGGCTTGTTTGAATGTATGTACCTGTAAATACGGCCTCAATATTCCTTTCAATTTTTTGTAAGCATGAGTTAGTTTTTCTTGCATGGGTGAATAATATAGCCTGCATAATACGTGTGCTTTAATAATATCTCTGGTAATCTACGTACAATTTAAACCACAAAGTATAAGAGGGAGTAGAAAATTCATGTTAACACTATCTTGCAGCAGCGATGTCTTTTGAAATGTGTCATTATAGGTAGTAGAGTCTTTGCTGTAAAAAGTGACTGGATTTTTTTTTTTCCTTTTCCACTCAGCTGTCCCATTTCCTCCAAGTCACCGTCTCACAGCGAAGGAAGTGTTTGATAATGATGGAAAACCTCGTGTGGATATCTTAAAGGCACACCTTATGAAAGAAGGGAGGCTGGAAGAGAGCGTTGCTTTGAGAATAATAACAGAGGGAGCTTCAATTCTCCGCCAGGAAAAGAATTTGCTGGACATAGATGCACCAGTCACAGGTTGGTACAGAGTTACGATGATGGAGGGGATGGCTGCTGTTTTGGGACGTGTTAAGTAATGCATTAGTGTTTGCGGCTTCCTAAGGAGCTGAAAGGCAGCCTGCAAATCATTAGTTATTTCCAATACTTGATCCTCTCATTGTCTGCTACCACTAGGATAATGGAGGCCATCAAACAGCTTGTAAATTATAGGAAAGGATCACATCTGCTGAGCCCTTTCTGTTCTTGAGGCAGAGAACGTTTTTAGGAGAAGATCAGAAAAACTTTTCTAAACTTGAAAAGTTATCTGGCCTTTTGCATCAGGTTTTAATTTGATAATTTTGTAGGCATCATTTACCACAGTAGCTGTTCAGATATACAGGCAGTGGATCAATAGTGTCAGAGTAAATGGAAATTTTAATTAAATGCTAAGGAAAATAACGTGTGCAGGGAAAAAAAAAAAAAAAAGAAAAAAATTAGCAGAATCCCAGTTTGTGTTGCCTGGGGGATTAATGAATTGTGCTGGTTGCAGAACCCATCCTACCCTTGACTATCAAACACTACCACCCACTCATTAATCCTCAGGAAATGCCTTATACTTTGAATTTCCTTCTCTAATTGTCTCCTGTCTCTGACTGCATTCTGAATGTATGAATGCATTTGCTTCCTCCAGTGTGCCTCCTCCCCTGTTTTCTTGTTGTTATTGGATATGAATGCATTTTTTGGCAAGAAACCAATCTGTGGCATAGAAAGTTAGCTGCGGGGCAAAAGATAACTAATTTCAGCCAGTCTAAACTATGAAACCAAACTATAAAACTTGTGTTGAGAAGGCAGTTCCTTTTGTCGCTTGTTTCTGGAGCGCCCTGACAAAAGTAAAAAAGAAAAAAGATTCATCTACTGCAGAAGAGGGGTTGCCAGTCTTTATTATCAATACTGGTGACATTCACCAAAAACTACGTAGAAGTAGCAAAACCTGCATTTTCAGGAAGTCTTCTCTGAAACCAAAAAGCATAGTGTCTGGACTAAAATGATACACAAGTTACTAAAAACTTGTAACTTAAAAAATGGCATCCAGATAGGGAAGTGTAGCTTGACCTGGAGAGGTAATATGTATCATTTTTTATGTCATAATTAGTATGTCATGCTGCCGTACAATTCTGATGGAAAAGATGTCAATCATGTTGCAGCTCATGGATGAATAAAGGAAATAGGCTGAATAAAAGAATCCCCTGAGTGGACTGAGAATAAAGTTCTGCAGGCATTTTCTTTGTCACTTCAGGACGAACGGAAGAAGTTGTAGAGGTGTGATACCATTGTCCATAACTGAGCAACACACACGCAGAAATTCTACCTTTTTGTGGATTTTTTTTTAACGTGATTTTTTTAATAGATGTATCTTTTTTAAGCTGTTGAGAGATGTAGACTGTAGGAGGACAGGTCTGCTGTGTTATGTTCAGACTGATTTTCTCAAGTCTGTATTTAAAGTTCTCTCAATTTTTCCCTTCACATTTTTTCTTAAGTGCTTTTGAAGGTTTTGGAATTGTCCTGAATTATATTTTGGAGATTAATCTCCTGATGGATATCCCATTGTATAGCACGGGTATAATTGAAGTCTTTGATTTTTATATTTTTTTCAACTGAACCTACATCTTGCTTTGTTCCTGCTTTTGAAATTACTCTCATGCAGTGATTGTGCTGCTGCAGCATTCTTCAGGGTGGCTGGTAGCTACCGTCTTTCAAGTTAGTGTGGGAAAGCTGGGCTGGTTGTGCTTGTTAGCGGGGTAGCTGAGAAGTGCTGATGTTCCGTATGAACAAACATGAAAGCTGAAGTTATGACAGTGATCATCAAAAGAAGAAAAAAAATAAATGGTGAGGGGGTGGTTGGGAAAGCTTGTGAGACATGTTGTTGTGGGCCTGACTATTTTCTTTGTATGAGTAGTATGACAGCAGGCAACTGGATAAAGAGAATATCAATTGACCAATGATGTGGTGGAAGTGCAAGGTATACAGGCAGTCAAGAAATAACTGTGAAGTAGAGGAAAGGGTTTTTTTCAAATGTATGGAAGAACAAACAAAACCACTGATAGAGTGGAGAAGAAAATAAATTTTAGATTTTTAGACACGGCAGGCAGTCTTGTTGAAGGGTGACAGTCATAAATCATTAATATGGAATCCTTTGTGGGAAATGCATTTATCTTTTAGAAACATATCCCTGTAGCTGATTAATGTTATGGTGATCATAAAAAAAGAGAGAAGAGTGTAGCTTCAAGTGCACAGTGGATTAGTACAGTGATATACTTGATAAATGCTGAAGAACAGGATTCTTTTTTTTGTAAAGCCTTGTGCAGCCATCCATCAGTTTGAAATGTCTTGTGTTTATTTTAAGGAGTGACATAATTATCCTTAGAAAAAAAAATGTAAAGTTCTATAAGTGAAGTCATGTGAAATAAAGCGGGTACATAGAAGACCTGGATTTGAGGGAGATGATGATTTGTATAAAGGGGAGGATGTGTGCAAGGAGTCATGTGGAATGCACAATCCCTTATTTTGCATTTGTAAAATTTCCCCTGTGTCTGTGGTTAGCTGGAAGCACCAATGTGATTGTCATGTTGAGTTAATACATTTTGTTTTCAAATTTGGCAAGGTTCTAAGCCTTTTGAAGCGTGAATGATGAATTCATTTGTGACCTTAGCTCAAATTCTCAGTGTTTGCTACATACATACGTACATTCATGCATAGGTGCTACAGTTCTGGCTTACTACCTGTTCGAGCAGTTGTTACATAGGGCTGCTGTTTCCTGAATATGAATCTGAACAGAGCCTGAACTAAGAGGAGATTCCAAGTCCTCTGGTATCAGGACTCTTCTTGCATCTGGGAAGTGATGAGGGAACTTTCTCTAGACCTAGTGAATGTGAGGGGGAAGGATGGAGAGAGTTGTGTTAAAGGAAGTGAGTGTATTGAGGGAAGGGTGAAAGTAGGGACAAAAAGTGATGACAGGGGCTGCTCAACAGGTGATAAGGAGGTGACTGAGACTGCCCACTGGACTTGAAGACAAGAACCTGTGGTAGAGGTGAAAAGCTTGTGAACAATGAAATGGCCAAAAGACTGAGTTAGAGGCTGGCAGAGAATGACTGGACATGCAAAGTAGGAAGATGAGCAAGAGGTCATCAGGGTGTTGGGACCAGCTGGGCAAGGCATCCAGTCTGGGAGGTGAAGAGACACATGGTGAAGTGTACCTGGCCACAGAGAGACAACTACGGTAGAAGCAGTTACCAGTATTGACCTGTCTCATGACTGGCAGCAGTGAGGGGCTGGCACAAGGGGTTTGGAGTCATCTGGGTTTCCAGTGTTGGGGAGGAGTGAACCAGGAACCCTGGGGTACTAGGGTTCTTTCCAGTTGCCTGCAGCACCATGGGGAATGTCCGTGCTAACATTCACCCACCAGGGAATGGGCAGATGGGAAGGGGACAGGGAGCTGCCCTCCACAGATGGATCGTTCTCAACTTCTTCATCTATATTCTCTTCTCTTGGAGCATGCGTCTTCATCTTAAGCTTGTGGGTTTAATGAGATTGATCTACCACTAGACTACAGCTGTTCAGTGTTCTGAGGAAAAATGTCTCCAGGGCAGCCTTAGAATTTCCAGTCCTCTTTTATGTTCATATTAGTATAGTGACACATTGAGAAATTGGCTTGTTTTTAATTGATGATGGTTTTTTTGAGAAGGCTAAGGCAGTGTATATCTCAGCCTCACTGATGGCAATATTTACTGAAGTCTCACTTCAGAGAACAGTTGGGAATGCCAAATTTCAAATTGGCTGGGTAGATTTATGTGGCCTTATTATATAGGTTCATTATTGTATGGAGGGGTTCTGGGCAAGTGGCATTCACTGCTCCATGCATGACTGACTAATTACCTGCTTGTTTTCATGGGCCCTCACTGCTGGATCTAAAATACAGTTTTCTTAAGTACTGAACACCCTTAACTGTAGGCCAACCATATGTTCCTTTGACTTCAGTGCATGGGTTACTTTCTCTGTTCATGAATATACATGTATACTTCTGTATATTATAGAATTGTCTACAAAAATGTAATTTCTTTGAGTTTTCGAATGTGTTATGTCAGGAAAACAAATTTAGGTAAAACCTTTGATGGCAATGTTGCATTGCTTGCCTGCCAGGCTGTAAAGTGGGCCCTTTAGCTCACCTGTGTTTTGAAGATAGCAATTCACACGTCTTTTGAAGTGGTGAGATACTGCTATACAGATTGGTGTTGAAAGTATGTGAGCAAGCTGATCATGTAGTCTTCAGAGGAAGGTTTGTAGAAGTTTTGTAACTGAAGTGTATTTCACATAAGTGAAGAGAGCGTAACATGAAAGTTGCTCACTGCATGAGTATGGTTCATTCTGTCCACGGCACGGAAGAGAACAAAAAATGACTATATAATTAAGGAATTTGTAGTTTAATGCATATGAAAGAGAGGTTGTGCTTGAAAGCTTAATTCTGTCACATCCTAAGTAACGTTTGTGGTGTTTAATTACTAGGTGTGTGATCTATTGATATTAATGGGCTTTAGTTCACTGGTCCATTTCAAAGCAACCAAACCTAAAATTTCAGAACACGATATATTGTTGTTTTTCAACGTCTGTGAAAATCACCAGCTACAAGAGGTTAAATATCATTATTAATCTGGAGGGGCTGGGATTAAAATGCAAGAACCCAAGGGTCAAAGAATTTGATTTCAACAGCTAAGTAGCTGATGACAACAGTCAATTCCAACTTCAAGGCTAGATCTAATTTTAAAGTTGGCTCTGTTCTGAGCAAAGCAGGTTGCGCTAGATGACCATCCCCCCTTAACTTGTCTGTGCTTTTAATTTATAGCTCCTTGAATGACGTACTTAACTGCAGAGTAGATCTAGAACTCTAAGTTCTATGTTTATTGTAGTATCTGTCATTGTGTGTCTTTGCTTGTACCTTTCGGATTATTTTTCTTGAGAATATTTTTGGATTTACACAAATACTGAATGAAAATAACATGGTGTCTCTGGCCCATGTGACTGCACAGGTGAATAAGTTTGTAAGAGATTTGTGTTGGTGCTTTTAAGGTAAGTCTTTTTTCTCTGTCAGTGTCTATTTTAAAAATAATTATCATGTGCTCTGTTTCTTTTAACAATTGAAATCTCTCATTTTGTGTACTCAGTGTGCACATCTTTTGGTTAATGTCTGCCCGTCATAATTAGCAAGTTTCCTCTAGCAAACCAAGAACAGAAAACCCGAAGTCATATGCGTCTTGATGAAACCATGCTTTTTTTGCAAATTGTACTTAGGTGTAATGCATGAAGATTAGCAAGGCAACTGCTAGTGTACTCAGTTCTGTTTGTGTGGGTACCACCGCCAGCAACAGCAGTGACAATGGTTTCTGCTCTGGTGACAATAGCCAGGCCATGTGCAGGCAGAGGGAGTAGCATCTTGAGTCCCTCATTTAGAAAAAATGAAGAATAGATAAAACAAGCATGCCCTCTTGTTCTAGACATTCACGTGCTTCATTGAGAAAGCCCTGACTGTGTGCTGTCCTGTGTTCAAAGCTTTCAGAAATGCCGGGTATGTGTAGCTTGCTATGTGAAGATAGGAGAGCAACTGGATGAAGACCGAATAAAGGCTTATTGTTGTGGTATAGAAAGTGTCTCTGTATCTGCAGGTCTTTTCCTTCGTCATACTGTTTTCCTGTACTAGTCCTGTTTCTTGCATCTCCCATACTTACAGGTAGATGTAAAGAAACCACTGTTGCTTGCAGAGCCTTCCTTGCTATTCTCTTTGCATCGTGTAATTGTAGAATCATGAATCATAGAATGGTAGCAGTTGGAAGGGACCTGTAGGGACCATCTAGTCCAACCTTCCTGCCAAAGCAGGATCACCTAGGGCAGGACACACAGGAACGCATTCAGGTGGGTTTTGAAAGTCTGTAGAAAAGGAGACTCCACAACCTCTTTGGGCAGCCTGTTGCAGTGTTCTGTCACTCGCATAGTTTTTCCAATGCTCAGCTGGAACTTGCTATGTTCCAGTTTGTGTCCATTGCCCCTCATCCTATCATAGGGCTCCATGGAAGAGAGGCTGGCCCCTTCTACTTGACATCCGCCCTTCAGGTATTTGTAAATGTTAGTAAGATCGCCTCTCAGTCATCTTTTCTCCAGACTAAACAGCCCCATATCTCTCAGCCTTTCCTCTTAAGACAGATGTTCCAGTCCCTTAATCATCCTCATAGCCTCCATTGGACTCTGTCCTGCATCTCCCTGATCCTCTTGAACTGGGGAACCAAGAACTGGACACAGTACTCCAGATGTGGTCTTACTTGGACAGAATAGAGGGGGAATGTAATCTAGGGTAGGGTGCGTATATGTTTCCAGTAGGTATATAAATATTAAACTTGTGCATACTAAAGGGGAATACACCCACTTGCAGGTTTTTTGTAGTGTTTTTAGGTAAAAAATTCCATTGGCTTGGTTGAATGTCACAGCGCTATGGAAATATGACATAAATACTTAAATTGTTTGTGACATTTGTAATGTTTGTATTGTAGTGAGCACGTTGAAAGTTTTTGCAATCTGAACTCTAAATTGATGGGAGGCAAGGTTGTAGGCGTCTGGGAATAGCCTGTGTGGGAACAGCTGTGGCAATTCTGGTGACCTTCGTTAACCTTTGGTGCATTGTAAGTCCATAAAAGCTATAGAGGGAAAGCCTTTTGGTGCCATCATGTGCCTTTATGATCTTTGAGGCTTCTAGATAATCTCTGGGTATGTTATTCCATGGGATAGTAGGGTCCCCTGGGCCTGAATGTTTCCTCATGTTCCACATACATTTTTCCTTTGCCCAATTTCTCTCATTTGATGGCATAAGATTAGTATTAGTAGGTTGCAAGTTAAAACTTTGTAAACATCGAAAGTTTCTAGCTGAAGTGATCAATGCTGAGGCAAGCTAGTAAAAGTATTTATGTCTACGTTAGAGTAAATAAGCAATAATGTTTAAAATTGCATCGAACTGTAGCACACATGTAAATGATCTGCCACAATTTGAGAGACAAACTAAAACATTTCTTTTTTATTTTTACCTTTGAAGCAGTCTAAGATATAATTCCAGCATGGGAAATAAACAGGATTGCTTAGTAGGAGCCAGCAAGTACCATAAGATCGATTCATATTAGCACAACATCAAAGTTTGTCTGAAATTAACATTTCGGTAAAAGCAGTTCTCGTTAAAACGTCTCTATTTCACACTTAAGTACTTTAATTTATACTCTAAACCTAATGTACCATGATTACTATTGAGGAAACTATTGAATTTCCAGGGCAGTGTTACAACTACAGTATTTATTTTTGTTGTGAAAAAAGCATTTGCACACTCAAATTGTAAGACTTCATCCTGAGTGGGTGATGTCTTCAGCTTTAATGCTGGTTTGAAGTCTAGATGCCTGCAGCTTCTGAGGATGTGTTAAACAGA
>WEIS01055549.1:2187-31890 GCA_013389965.1 Todus mexicanus | reverse complement strand
CTGCCAGGGCACCACTGCCCCGTGTCCCTCAGCACCACATCTCCACGGCTTGGAAACCCCTCCAGGGATCAGGGGGACTCCACCCCTGCCCTGGGCAGCCTGGGACACGCCTGGGCAACCCTTGACAGTGGGCAAGAAATTGTTCCTCAGCTCCAACCTAAACATCCCCTGGGGCAACTTGAGGCCGGTTCCTCTTGTCCTGGCGCTTGTTCCTTGGCAGCAGAGCCCGACCCCCCCTGGCTCCAAGCTCCTGAATGAACTTGAGGGAGTTGTGGAGAGCCAGAAGGTCTCCCCTGAGCCTCCTTTGCTCCAGGCTCAACACCCCCACGTCCCTCAGCCGCTCCTCCCCAGCCTCCTGCTCTAGCCCCTTACCCAGCTCTGTTGCCCTTCTCTGGCCACGCTCCAGCCCCTCCAGGTCCTACTGGGAGGGAGGGGCCCAAAGCTGAGCCCAGGATTCCAGCGGTGAGTCCAGGGGCATGATCCCTGCCTGGACCTTGCTGGCCACCCTAGCCCTGATGGCTTCATCCCTGGCTGCCGGGCTGCAAAAGCTGACTCATGACTAATACTTCCCAGCCAATATCACCCTGTGGTGCTGGGGCAGCCAGAGAAAGAAGCCCTCAGGCCACCTCCATCTGGGGGCAGGGAGCGTTGGCTTCCCCTTCGCCCTGCAGATGACTCTCCTTTGCCAGCTCATCCCACCCAGTACCAGCCCCCACGTGTGGTCTGCGGAGCCGGGGCGCTGGGGGGGGGATTTCTTGCATTCCTGTAAAGGGGAAGATGACGGCACCTTCTCCTTCGCAGGAAAGCCCAGTCAGCAAGATTTTGGTGAAACGAGCACGTGGCAGCGGGGAGCGAGCCCTTTATAACGCGAGCGCTGGTCGCTGCAGGGCCCTGGGAGCTGGAGGCGGCTTTCCCCAGGTGAGTGAGATGGAGGAGACGCTTCTCCTCCCTTTGCTCCTTTAGGTGACAGGTTTCACCCCCCTCATCTCCCCAGAGGTGGGGAGCATCTCGGCCCCGCAAGGAGGAGCAAAGTTAAAAAGAGAGTGTTCGAAGTAACGGGGACATGGTTTGGTTTCCTCTCCAGAGCTGGCAGAAAGATGAATTCCCTTCTGGCCTTCGCCGTGCTGTTTGCTTGGGGTAAGTGTCCTGGCTCACACCAGGCGCAGGGCTCCCTGTGCACTTCTATCCATGGAAACTAGGCCCAGGCTGGTGATTTCTCAACCTGTCCCCATCACCGCCTCTCCCAAACACACAACAACGCCCCAGCACCGGGCTGGGAAACGTTTCCTCTGTCGCATCTACTCATTTCTAAGTCACCACCAGCCTGGGACCAGTTTGGGGGCTGGCGGGGTGTGGAGATGCTGCTGAGGAGCTGGGTGTTGGTGTTGAGCTGCTCTGATTTCCACCCCCCCTCAGGCTCGTCCCCAGCTCGCGGGGGCCTCTTGGAACTGCACAACATGATCACGGAGGTGACGGGGAAAAAGGCTTTTTGGTATTACTCCTCCTACGGCTGCTACTGCGGCTTGGGGGGCAAAGGGCAGCCCAAGGA
Organism: Todus mexicanus; assembly: GCA_013389965.1. Lineage (NCBI taxonomy): Eukaryota > Metazoa > Chordata > Aves > Coraciiformes > Todidae > Todus > Todus mexicanus. The sequence goes on along the minus strand of WEIS01055549.1, from coordinate 30,341 downwards.
CGCCTCGGACAGGTAAAAAAACCCTCCCTGCCTCAACACATCCTTGCACGGCTTCAAATTTGGGGGGTAGGGGATTAAAAAGCCGCAATTCCCCAAGCCCTGAGTTCCCGCACAGGTGCTGCCAGCTGCACGATGTCTGCTACGACAACCTGCAGAGGCACGGCTGCAACGCCAAGAAGCAGAGCTACAGATACAGCTGGCACCATGGCAAGCTCGACTGCAGTAAGCGGGACCCTGGCAAACGGGGGTGGGGGGTGTGGGTGTGGGTGTGCGTGTGTTTCCCTAAAGCTGGGGTTGACCCCAGGCTTCCCGCTACCCGCAGGAGAAGACTCGTGGTGTGCCCGGCTCTCCTGCGAGTGCGACCGCAGCCTGGCGTTGTGCCTGAAGAGGAACAGGGGCAGCTACAGCAAACGCTACCTCTTCTATTTCAAGCTCCGGTGCCGGTGACGGGAGCCAGGACGTGGGGCTGGAGCGCGCCTCCAGATCACCCCTCAGGTCCAGATCGCCCCACGGGTCTGGCTGGCGCCACAGCTCCTGATCACCCCATGCCAGCTTGTCCAGACCCTGTTAGTGCTGCTGAGAATTATACCAACGTAAAAATAAACGATATGCTCAAACCACCCGGGGCCTCCGTGAGCTGCTGCTGGGCAGAGAGAGAAATCCTCGTAAATATTCAAGAGCATCCTCCCAAAAACTTTGCAAAACCTCCGTCTCGGCCCCTGCGTCACTTGGGGCCCACGGGGAGAGGGGGGGTTTGGCTGCCAAGGGAAGGGGCGTAGCATGAAGCGGTTTTGGGACAGACGAGTCAATTCGGCGCTTCCATTTCGGAGTCTTTGGGCCGGACACGGGGAGCAGCTGCCTCGCCCCTGGCAGCGAGGAAGAGGAGCTGGAGCGATCCCCCGGTGAGCAACTCCCACCCTTACCCCACAAAATACAGGGGAGATGTTGGGAGGGGCGGCAGTCACGCTGCTGTCGGCTGTTTTCCGTGCTGGTAGATAAAGTGTCAGTGCTTCTAGACAAAACTCAGCCGGGAGGCTGGGGCTGCAGGGGAAGAGCTGCTCTGCTGCTGGAAAGCGCTGCCAAAAGTGGTGGGACACGGGGTGGGAGATGCTCGGGGGGTGGGAGGTGCTCGGGTGGTGGGACAGCTTCAGAAAGCGGTTGCTTTTGCCCAAGAGGCAGCAGCACAGATGCAAGGGGGCATGGCTGCCGCCCTCCCTCCGAATTCTGGGGCGATTTCTCCTGAGTTCAGAGCGACAAGGTCTGCAGGGCAGTGTCTGTAGACCAGCCCCGCTGCCCGGCCTCCTCTGTTTCTCCTCCCAGGCCCTGGTGAGAGGAAGATGAAGGTCCTGCTGCTGCTGGCGCTGCTCTTTGCCTGCAGTAAGTGCAGTCTAACCTGAGCCATGGCCGGGAGCCAGGCTGGGACCCTGCAGCATCCCCAACCCCCCCTGCCTTCCACGGGGAGCCCCCCAGCAAAAGCCCTGCTCCCCGCGCCTCATTCCTGCCTATATCTTGCGAAATTCCTGTTTTCTGGTGGCTCTAGGCGTGTGCACAGCCCGTGGGAAGCACCCGCGCGCCTTCGCACCGGGACTCGAGGGAAGCACCGTAGGAAACCTGACGGCCCACGGCTGCCACTCGCGCTGGGCTTCCATGGACCGGTACGGGCAACGCTGCCGGGAGGGCTAACGCTGGCCCCGGGTGGGCTAACGCTGGCCCTGGGGTAAACCTGGGGCTTGTGAGCAACCCCAGCAGCACCCTCTGCAGCGCTGCACCACGCGAGGCGATGGGCAGCAGCAGGAGGGGAACAGGGGCAAGGGAGGTGGCGTTTACCCCGAAGTGCAGCCCTGCGGTCAGTAGAGTTGTGCCAGTGACAACCGGCTGAAGTCAGCGGGGCGGCACCAGAGGAGAGGGACGGTCCCAAAGGGCTCTGGAGCTGGGCAGGGTGTGTGGGGAAGCGGAGAAGAGGCCTGGCACAGGAACATGGGGGGAACGAGCAACTCCTGGGAGGGTTAGAGCAGGAGAAGGATGCAAGCACTGGTGGCTCATCCCGCCCCACTTGCAGAGGTTGTTTGAGGTAGCTCAGAAGCAGCCCGTGCCACATTTCGGACGAGGCCAGGCTTTTCTTCTCCCCACAGGTGTTGCCAACTCCGCGCCTGCTGCCTGGCCAAGCTGGCTGCACGGCGCTGCCGCGTGGGACCCGGCCAGCCCCTCCCGGCACCCCGGGCAGGGATCCCCACCTGCAGTGAGTCCCCGCAGTCACAGTTTGGAGATGCCTCTTTCCCAACCCTCTCCCTTCTCACAGTGCCCTTTTTTGGGGGCAGGATCCCCTAAAAGAAAGTCCTCAGATGTGTTTTTTTCTCTGGTCCCTGCAGGATCTGGGAGCTGGTGCCAGCGAGCCGCCTGCAGATGCGACCGGGCAGCCCAGCTCTGTCGGATGCGCAGCCGGGGGCTCCTCCGGCGTCGCATCAAGTGCCGGGGACGAGCCGGGCGCTGCTGAAGCAAAAGGGCTCTTGGCAAAACCACCTCCAGGCTGATAGCGAAGGGCCGGGATCGGCGCCGGGAGCGTGTCCCAATCCTGGCAGGTCTCCACCACGGGGCTTTTTTGGCTTCGACGCGAGGACAACCACCCCCTCGCGAAGCTGCGTCATTACACACCGGATCGGAGGCGGCAGATGCGACGTTTCAGCGCAGAAAAACAAGGGAGGGGTGGACACCTGCGCATGGCAGCAGCGAAGGGCAAGATGGAAACCGGCGCCGGCCTCTCCGCTGACACTCGCTTCCCCTTGGCTCGAGCTCCCGGCGCAGCCTGTCAGCCCCTCTGCTTCTCGCTTCCCTGCAGATCCTCTTGCTGTTGCTCTGAAATAAAACCAGAGAGCGCAAAACCTCGCTCCGTGGTGTGATGTGACTTGGCTGAGCCCAGCGACCACCCCCGGCAGGCAGCAGGGAGAAGCTGACCTCTGAGCCAGGTTTCCCATTGAAATACCCCCCAAAATTACTCCTGAGGGGTGATCCATCTTCCACCGATTTGTATCTGTCCACTCTCGCTTAGCCCTGAGCCTTCAGGCTCTGAGAGTTTGCGGTTGCTCCCAGATAGAGCAATGGGAGCTGGTGTGAAGGGCTGCGGGCAGGCGCGATGCTAGGGGAGGACCTTTGCGATGGGGTGGCCGGGGAGCTTGCTTCACACCCAGCATGGAGCAAAACATCTTCCTCACCAGAAAAGAATGTTTCTGGCCCAAGTCCGCAACAATCCCCTAGGTAAAGGCAGCTCAGGCGGTGGCCACTTCTCCCCTGACCACTGTAGCATCTGCGTGGTGCTGCTTCCCTGCCCCGCAGACCAGTTTGGCAGGGTTGACCCCCTGGGAGGGTCTCAGCACTGCAAAGCCCCTAAATACGGCCACAGAAAGAGCCACAAAATGCTGTTTCCCAGGGGCTGATGCCCTGGGCATCGGCAGCTGCAATTCCCACCCTCGTTTGCCCCAAAGCTGGAGTTGACGGCACCAGGAGATATCCCTTAAATCATCAGAGCTTCCTGCTGGATAGAATCCAGGCTCCACCAGCCTCCTCCAGCGGCGATCAGCGCCGGCAGAGACGAGGAAGGAGCCCTTCGCCCAACAGCTCCTGTTTGCAAGGTGCAAATCCTCGCTGAGATGGGAGAGGGAAGACCACCCAGGCAGCCTGTGGGCCAGGGAGAGCTGAAACACCCTCTCCTGGATTAAATTTGCGGTGAATTTTAACCCTCTATGTATTTTCCTGCTTGGACGTCTCATCGGTTCACACGGAGCTCTGAGTGCTGATGTGTTGGCACAGATGCTGCACCCCCTCGGCCCCTGCAATAAATTGGGCTGAAAAAGTTGTGGTTTGGCTATTGCAAAAGAGAAATGAAATCCGGGGGGTGTTCAGCCTGGGGCAGGAGGGTCTCGCTTCACATTTGGAGAGAGGCTGCTGCAAACCTGTTATAGGAAGAGGAGTTGGGCAGAGGGGCTTTAACCTGGAGGCTCAGCCAGTTTAACCACAAAAATACCTAATATTATCCATAGGCAGCAATAGAAACTGGCCACGGAGTCAGAAAATCTTGAGCTGTGCCCTGGTTCAGCTCATTAACTTGTTGCCATCCCCGGGCTTTAAACCACCTGAAGAGCTGACGAGGCAAATGGCACATGCCAGACTGGGGAAGAGATTTCACTGAGGCCCTGACCTCAGTTCCCTTTTCTCATAATCTCTCTGATTTCCACCCGAGTCGCGTCCTCCTGCCTCGTTTCCTCCCCCCAACTCAGCGCCCGCTTCATCTGGGGTTCCCCACAAAGCACCTGCCATCTCAGCCAGAAAAATGATTGTCCAACACCACATTTCACCCGAGCTTCTCTCTAAGCAAATGCCATCACCGCCCTCATTTTTCACCTGGCCTTTATCCACCACTTTTTTTTATTTCCTTACTCTGCTGCTTGCCTCATTTTGCGCCTGCTTAACCAAGACAGCAAAAAAAAATAATCCAAACAACATCAAAAAACCATCCAAAGGACATCCAAAAGAGTCCCCCAGGAACACAGCGCTTCCCGTCCTCCCTCAAAGTTCTGTTTTCCTCAGGGGTGCTGAGATACCCGCAGCCGGGCCCAGGCTCAGTCCCAGTCTGCCCCGCTTATCCCAGTCCAGCGCCACCAGCCCCTGCAAAGGGCTCCCTGTCGTGGATCCTGATGAACGATCCTGTCACAAAATGAGCGATGAAGGATCCCACACAACTCCTGGGGTACCAGGGTTTAAGATTTCCCAGCACACTTGCGGTAAATCCCAAGATCGGGGTGTACGATTTTTAACGATACCCAATCACCAGCCGATTATCAGAGCGGTTGAATAAAACTTACTATAATCAACGCAGCGACTTAGGTAAAGATTGGAAAAGGGCAACGTGCCCATGAGACTGACGACAAAGTAAGATCTTGGAAGCCCTTGTCAAGGTTTGCCCTTCGAAATCCTCATGGGATCTACCCCGAGAGGCGTCCCAGCCCGGGGAGATACGGGGTGAGAGCTCGCTGCGATCCCAGGCAGCTCGGAGAGTCTCGCTTAGGATCACGAGGTGATTGATTTTGGTCAGTGTTTTTCCATTTGGGCCACAATTCTCGCCAGGAAATTCTGGTACCTTCCAGAGCGGGCTCCGATCCAGGCAGCAGGAGTTGCAGGTTAGGGAGTGCCTAATTGTCCCAACTCCTTGTCACCAAGACACAAAAGTACCAGATTTTACTGAAGATAAGAAGGTGCCAGCTCGTCCCAGCCCAGTGCGCTTGTAACCACGACAAGAACACAATGTTGGCTGCTCCTGACATCGCAACGTGGCCCAGGGGGTCTGCAGCACCGCGTCCCCCCAGCCTCGGGCATCCTACAGCCGGGGCCTCCTTCTGCTCGCACACGTAGCGGAACTAATCTGGCCAGGACTGTCAATATTTGCCCACTTTGGGTTCTCCAAAGGAGGGGCCCCACCGAGCAGGTTCACAGTGGCATAAAAGGTGCGACCAGGAGCACCTCGGGTTCACCAGAGCTGCTGCCACCACCAGACATGAAGCTCTTCTTGCTGCTCCTGTGCCGTGAGTACCCCGCGTGCCAGCTCCCATCCCCTGGGCGAGGCGGTGGGGAAAGCCCAGTGCCAGCCATCAAGTTCTGGGGCGGGCGCAAACGCTCGGTTTTGCTCTGTGGGGTGGGACGGGGGGTGCTTCCCTCGGTGCTCCTAACCCCCCGACTCCAGTCTCAGGGCTGGTCCCCGCCGGCTGCAACTTGCTGCAGTTCGGTTTGATGATTAAGCAGAAGACGGGGAAGTCGCCGCTGGACTACAACGGCTACGGCTGCTACTGCGGCTGGGGCGGATCCAAACGGCCGCTGGATAAGACCGACTGGTGAGTAGGGACCTGGAGAAGGCCCAGCGGGTGCCCCCAGCCCTCCCTGGGCACAGCTCCTGGGAGCTGATGGAGCAACCCCCCCGAAATCATTGCCAGTCCTCAGCACCTCTTAAATTAAAAGCTGCTGAGGAGCAGGAGCTGATGGGAACGGCGCCTGGTGGTGTTCCCTTACCAGGCAAGAGGGTGTCAGGGGCCAAACACCACGTGGGCTGACCGCGAGCAGCCCTTAGGTGTTCACCAAAGTCTCCACAGCGGCGGAGCAGTGGAAAAGTAATTAGAGAGCCGTGCTAACGATGCCAGAGCGGCGTGAGGCGGCCTCCCTCGCTCCCCGGCATGGGCAATGCTGGTGTAGCTGCTGCACAACCCTGCGCCTTCACCCGGAGCAGGCACAAGGCGTTTCTCACGGGGCTGTGCCCCACCAGACGGTCACCTCCGTGGTGTTGTCCCCACCGCTCCCCACCCAGCCCTGACCACAGCTCCTGTGCTCCCAGGTGCTGCCACGCTCACGACTGCTGCTACAAGAAGCTGGCTTCATCTCACTGCGACCCCAAACTGGTCATCTACAACTACTCCACCCGGGGAAGCCAGATCATCTGCAGTAAGAGACGGCTCCACGCTCTCCATCCATGTCCTTGGGGGGCCTCTCTTCCAGGATGTCCTTTAGACCATCACAGCTCAGAAACCACTTGCTGGGAAGGGGGTGGAAGTGAGGGGAAAGTGCGAGGAATAGGGCAAACATCCATTTGCTAGGACTGAGGGGAAGTTTAGAGCTTGGAGATCTGCCAAAGGATGGGGCTGGCCCTTCTGTAGAGGTCAAACACTGCGGCTTTGAGGTGACCCTCCCATCTGGGATGGGGACGTGGCGTTGCCGCCTCCATCTCCCCAGAGCAAACACGGCTGTTTCAGGCTGAGTGAGTCAAAACAAAGCCCGTCCCTGCGATCAAAGCAAGGATCTTGATATACACGGGTAGATAAAGGAAAGTAAATAGTCCCTGCAGGGCCTCAGGTAGCTCAGAGAAGCACCACCCGAGACACCCCAAACTCAGCGTGGGGGCTGCGTACACCGTGGGGACAGTCCAAAAGACATCCCCTGACCCTCCGACCCTTCACCTGACTCCAGTCCCCGATCATTTTCTTCCAGAATCGGGGTCTCGGTGCCAAAAACGCACCTGCGAGTGTGACAAGGCGGCGGCCGAGTGCTTCAAGAAGGCAGCCAAGAGCTACCGCTACGCCTACAAGCATTACCCCAACTCCCGCTGCAAGGGCCGGGCTCCCTCCTGCTAGCCCCACCAGGCTCAAAATCGGACAAAACCCGTCTCGGTTGTGGGGTTTTTGTCTTCCATGGCCAGGCGGGGCAGGGCCTGGCCCCGGGGCACTGAAAAGGCGCCCAGTGCCTTTCCCCAGAGCCGGGGCGCAGGGAAAGGCCGCTCCCCGTGAGTCAATAAATCATAAAAATGAGGGAATGCCTGCAAATAAAAATTAATTCTCCGAGGCAATTTCTAAGCGTGTTTGTGTTTTGAGAACCGATGGTGGAAGGGGTGGGAAACAGCGCAGAGCTTCGCGGCCAATTTTCTGAAGCACACAGAGCTTGGCGTCTTTTTCTTAAAAAGCGTTTACCAGAAGGGATATTTTAGCAGCTAAATGGTAAATTTAGAGCTCTGGAGGGGAAAAGATAATAAAATATCAATAAAACCGTCGAGCAGCTGCTGCCCTTGACCCCAAACCAGGCTCCAACCCAGCCCCATCCCGCTCATAACGATTCTTGCAGTGATTAACTCCAAAGCTATCGGGGAATGTGTGGGGAGTGGTCTCAGGGGGCTCTTTCTTGCACCCCATCTCCAGCAAAGCCCTCGCGGGGCTGAGGCCAGGCAGGTCCCCTTGGGTCACAGCTCCCTGCGGCCACCACATCTGCACAGGATCCAATTAGCACTAATTAGCAGCTGCCCCTCAGAGCCAGGAGGCACCTCCTGTTTCCGTGCCACCTCAGAGCTGGGCTCTGCACACCTTCAGAGCAGGGGGCCGGAAATAAAGGTGCTTTAAAGGTATTTTCTTTGAGTTCCGTTTGGTTTCGAGGGCTCCATGAAGCGTTTCATCAGGAGCAGCATCCGCACCCCTTCCTCACGCTTCCCATGGTGAATGTGGTGCCTTAAACTCCCAAACCCCACTCGTTTCTCCTTTTACTCGTTTTCTGGTTCCACTCAAGGGCTTTGGGATGAGGGAGGAGAGAGCTGGGACAGCGCTGAGGAAGCCGATGCTGCCCTCTAAGGTCTGTGCCTGCGAACAGGCTCAGCGTGAGCGCAAACCATCCCCATTTTATACAATCATAAGGAACGACCCAACTTCCCCCACTTCCAGCCAAGCTGGTGAAAGCCGGGAGGTGAACCTGCACCCCAGCAGCCGGGCGCTTCAACCCGCAGCCCCAGGAAGGGTTTGTGCTGCACAGACTTGTTCAATTCATCTGAAAGTTTTGCCTTTTAAGCCCCAGCACGCCCCGTACACACGGCTCCACTCGCACGGCTCAGCTGATCCATCTTTGTGACCTTTTGCTGCGCTCAGCACCCGAACCCCAGAGGTTTGGGCCAGAAATGGGTGTCCCTTCGAGTGGCTGGAGGGGGAAAGAAGAAAACTTTGACAGAAAAGGAATCTGAGCGTGCTGCAGATGTGGACACTGTGGATGATGCAGCTTTTGCTGCTGTTCAAGTGTCACAGATGAGGTGACACTTAAATAAACCACCTGGAACCCTCTGAGAAGGAACGAGGTGCACCACAAACTGAGCAGCACGAGCAGAAGACACCCCTGTAGAGAGCAAGGCCAGGATGTGTCGTGGTCAGCAGGTAAAACGGGGCGAAATGCTTAAAACTTCCAGTTCCACTGAGCTCCTTACCCGCAGGGGCAGGACTGGGATTAAAGAAAGCCTGAGGAAGACGATGGTGGTAGAGAGGCTGCAGGGAAAACAGCTTTGTGCACCGTCCTGCCTTCGGGAGGGTGACAGCTTCTCATTGGGGGCAGACTTTTCTTGTATGCTTGCTAACCAGAGCGTATGAAGAAGCACTAGCTCCCATCTTGGCAGTTTGGTCAAAAAAGGCGTTCGTATTTCCGTGCTGATTTGGGATCTTCAAAGAACACACAGAATTTTTTCAAAAGCAATATTCCTTATTTTCAAACCATCTGTTTTGCCTCTGCCCTGGCTGATGAGGTGTCTCCAGGTATCTAGTGTGTAAGTGCACATGTGCTTTCTGCAAGCATTATTATTATCATTATTATTATTATTATGATTATTATTCTCTACAGGTCAGCAAACGAGCTGATCTCAAGCCAGGAGAGTGTGTGGATGCAGCAACCCCATTCTCCCTTCACGTATTAATCGCTTCTGAAACAGCCCAGTGCAACAACACGAGCAGTTCCAGTTAGATCAAACCTGGTCACTGAGTTCTTAGTGGGGAAAAAAAAGAGGAATGTCATATTTGATCAGCGCCGGTTGACACACTTCACGCTGGGAAGGATGCTGAGATTCTGTTCAGTTAGTTTTATTGAAATTAAATAGAAAAAACAACCCCACCCATGTTCCTGAGCTGAGAATTGTTAAGCTTTCCCTGCCGGCAGAGTAAAATAAAGCTCCTCCGAGTGAAACCAAGCCAGAAGTTGCTATAAACCCCGAAATAATCTAAGCACACCAAGAGATGTCAAAGCCCATCTGACGCTGCTGTGTGAAGAGCAGGTTCTCACCTTCAGCAAACTCCAAAATTATAAAGGCGAGTCTCTACTTTCTGTTAAGTTCAAACAGCTCTTCCAACACAGCTTGATGCGGAATTACCGAGTAATTGTTCGCCCCACGTGCGCGTAGAGATCTCTGCAGAGATGGATTTTAAGGTAACACTGAGTGCTTGGAAGTGTACTTCAGGGGAGTTTTGTCTTCATCAGTTTTATTTGCTTTTCTCAGCAGAGCTCACACAGCACAGTCAGTCAGATGTTTAGAGCTGCCATGGCCTTCACCACGGTGATGTGGTTGTTGGAGTCCAGCTCCCTGCTGCTGCTACCTGCGCAGTTACTCTTGTTGGCCAAGACCTTCTGCCGGTGTCTTTCTTCCTGCCGCTTCTTCTTCTCTAGCCGCTGCTGCTCCTTCTTTTGTTTCTTAGACACCTGAAAAGGAAAGATGAAAACACAAAGTTAACAAGACATGTTTTCTGCTCAGGGTGGGGAAAATAACGCACTGAAAGGGGACAAGCAGATATCAGAGCAGCTGCCAGACGATGCTGATCCCAAACTACTTATCAGGACTTTCCTTTGTGTCACATAGGATCATAGAATGGTTGGGGTTGGAAGGGACCTCCAAAGGCCATCTAGTCCAACCCTCTGCACTGAGCAGGGACATCTCAACTAGAGCAGGTTGCTCAGAGCCTTGTCGAGCCTCACCTTGAATGTCTCCAGGGATGGGGCCTCAACATATGCCACCATTAAATGTCGGTAGCAGAGAAGTCAGAGCTGTAGCAGCAACGGAACCCAGTAAGCGAAAGCTCTTTTTAATCCAAAGGAGAAGGCAGCAGCTGCTGAAGCAAACTCGAGCATTCCCCGAATTGTTAAAGGGTGTGCAAATTGCTGCCAAATCCCCTTCACATACCTTCGGGTTCCTGCTTGCTCGGGTCTCTCCATCAGATCTAGCCTGTCCTTTGGTGGTCTCTGTTTCACCTGGATGCAAACTCTGGTTTCCAGAGAGCCTTGAACCACTCTCGATTTCCTCCTGCAGAGATCCACTAGATGACTCCTGATCTTGGCTCTGGGGATCACGCGGCTCCTCAGAACCTACCAACAACAGAGGTTTTCCTCACACAGAACCTGTCTCACTGTCGGCCAATTCCCTCCTCTAGAACAGCGGGTTCTGGGAGGCTGGCTGGAATCTGCCCTCACTAATAACCTCCCTGAGCACAGCAGGGATAAGGTGGCAGCACAGCCAAGAGCGACCCCCAAACGCTGCTGACCTCGATGAACTTCTGTTAGCTGGGAACGCTGACATGAAACAGCATTCTTCTGAAGCACCACATGCACACTTACTGATTTTTTCTGCTTCGTTCGCCTGAGAGATGGCAAATATTGCAGATTCTATATCGTTGTCTTCCGCTTCCAGAAGCCGACTTATCAAATCAATGTCCTGTCCGCAAGAGGAGAGAGCGAGCACTGAAGGGAGTTCAAATCACAGGCAGACACTCATTTAACAACCACCTGCATCACTGAGAGAGGGGAGCTGCCTGGTGGTTTTAGGACCTTTTGATTAGTCTGTATTCCATCGCTGAAAAAGGCAAGGGAGAAAATACCGAAATCCTGAAGATATCAGGAAAAAGGAACAGGTTATTTCAGTGCCTGGCCCTTTCTGTTCCACATATTTGCACAGAGCAAGTGGCAACCAGTAGGAACCACCCGGGCTACCCAGTAATAACAGGTGAAGTTCAGAGTATCCAGGTATTTGGGATGTTCAACTCCTCAGAGGGTTTCAGATCTTACAGAATTTGTTTCAAAGTGAATTCTCTTTGCTACTGCAAGAAAAATCTTCCAGAATTCTGAGATCTCCACAGAGTCCCTGTTTCATCTGCATTTAAGGGTGGAGTCTAGGATGAAACACATCCTGATTTTTGGCTGTGCAACTGAAATTGTCCAAAATGAGGATTTTTTTAGAATTTTTCCCAAGGGGGAAGCCAAGCAAGTTCAAACACTGAGCACAAAAAGGCTACTCAATACTTACTGAGCACCCAGTGGCATGAAGGATTTTCTGTATCGCATCTTCCACTTCAACTTCAGTCTTGTCTTCAGAGTCACTCTTGCGAGGCTTCCCCTTCTCCTTGCGCGAATCCGTTTTGCTAAGCATCTGCGAGAAAAGCAAAGCCCAGCAGATCACACAACGACGCAGCAGCTTCATCACGGCACCTTAACATGAGAAGTGAGATACGAGGAGGAGCTGGATCCAGCTGCTGCATTCCCAGCTCTTTCCTCCTTTCCCTTGGTTTTTACGTTTGAGGTGCGTGAGTTACAGAATTTCGCTGGGGCTGCTTCACGACACCCACAGCCCACACCACCACAGCAGATTTGGGACGGATTTCCAGTAACTGAAACACCCCCAGCTCTCTTGAGAGAGCAGGCAGCGCTACTTGCAGTGACGCCGGGGGGCTTTCCTATCCCCGGCAATACCCAGGGACCAAACTCTTTCCTCAATTTCAGTGCAAATCAAATCTATTTATCCCCCAGAGCAGACTCCGGTCATTCTGTCACAACCAACCTCCATCTGGAGATACGCTGGAGCTTCAGAATCATCGTCGATTCTCCTCACGCTGTCGTAGTGCTCCCCGTAGCGATACGCAATGTGCAGTTCCCTCACGTTGCTTTTGTCTGTGCCTCGGATCTGAGCGAAACGAATAAAGTTGCACAGGAGGATTTGGGAATCCGCTTCAGCATCGCAATTTTCAAACCGTTATTTTAATTTAAGCAATGATAATCACGGTGATGGGAAGCAAAATGTGTATCTTTAATTCAATAACCCAGATGTGTCTACAGCAACAGCAGAGCTTCTGTCTCAAGGATGGTGTTTGAATGGGTCAGTTACATCATAAACCCCAGAATATCACATGAAAATATTTCAGTGGAAAGCTCAAAACTATTTTCTAATTGCTCCTATTAGTTTTCCGATCGTCTTCACAGACCCAATTTCAATATCATTGAGTGAATAACGCTTTTTTCCCCCCTGCATCCATTCAAGAGTGGGAACGGTCACCCAGAGGAAGCTTTGCTCTGCAGTTGGGAGCAGCTGTTTTAACAGTTCACATGATTATGTTTTGGTTTGAAAACAAAAACTACTAGAAATAAAGCCAAACCATGGGAACGTATCCACCCCACTCAGGAGCGCTGTTACCAACCAACCGCTCCTTCGCTTTGTCAGCACCCACTACGGCAGTTTCCGCAGAAAATTCCTGCTCCGTTATCTGCTCTGATGCAAGAGTAACTCCGACCCCTCAAACTATTAGCTAAAAGCTGCCCAGCATTCCAGCTCTTGCAGAAAATTACACCGCATCTGCAGATCTCCCATGCTGACCTGTCACGCCAGAGTTCAAAGATCTGCCGGCTCTCCCGGCGAAGATGTCAGGAAGCAAAGGCCAAGAGACATTTGCTTTAGGGCCCCACAATTTCCCAATCCTTTTACGTCTTTGACTCAGCTTATCCAACCTTACAGAATACAGACCCTGTCACCTTTCAACCGCGGCCACGGTCCGTGCTCCACTAACAGCTGCGGATCTCACACAAGTTCCAACTCAACACTTGGTGATCCGTAACTCCTGCCTTTTATCCTATTAAGTTATTCGACGTGCTGGAACTCAGTAAGATTTATCCTCAACCAGAGCCTAAATGGCTATCGAACAAATCCCAAAGCTCTCGAAGGATTATGCTGCAAATGAACCAAATTAACTCTCAGTAACAAAGCCATTTTGCGTGCCCTTGCCGCAGTGCACTGGAACTGTAAGGAAAAGATAGCTGCAGCTAAAAAAAAAGCAAAAACACTGAAAAAAGGCAAGTAGTTATCCAAAAAGCCATGAAAATAACTTATACATCTCAGCTAACCTGAAGCACTATGTTTACAGTCACTATCAAAAAAGGAAAAGGGTGTTTAAAGCCCTAAAAAAGCCCATGCAGATGTTCACCTCCAAAGAGCTTGAGGAACAGCTGCAGGTCCTGAACACCTCTGCTCAGTTTTCCAGCTTAGCTGGAGTGGACACAAGTGGTGCTGCTAAAATGAAAGCGTAATTCATCAGCTGTTTTAGAGCTGGGACCAAAGGAGATACTCACAGCCTCTGCTTTAAGCACCTTGCTGAGCTGCCTCTCTGGAAAGGCTCTTTGGAATCTAATCTTTATAAAATGTTGCTCCAGAAAAAGGGGGAAAAAAAGTATGTTGAAGTATAGGAAATGAAGAAAAGAAGTGTCCTGGGTTAGTGGAGTCACAGAATCTCAGCAGGGTGGGGTTGGCAGGACCCTCTGGAGATCACCTGGTGCCACCCCCCTGCTCCAGCAGGGTCACCCCGAGCAGGGGGCCCAGCATCGCAGTGTCCAGGCGCGCTTGGAATCTCTGCACACAAGGAGACTCCACAACCTCTCTGGGCAGCCTGGGCCAGGCTCCAACACCCTCCCCCCAAACAAGTTTCTCCTCGTGTTTAGCAACTTGCTACCACCGCCCCTGTGTTGTGGTGTCCCAAGTACTTCAATGTCCTCCTGTGTCCTCTGTGCGAGCAGGAGACTCCTTCAGTGACAAGTACTAACAGCTCTCTTCACTTACGCCACTCTCGAGGGCCTAAGAAAACCCTTCATGAACACGACTGCGCTCCCCGGAGCAGAACCTCATCACAGACTCTGTATTTACAATCCGGGGAAGGTCAGTGAAGGGGAGAAGAAAAAAAAGAGTTCAAGGATTTCAAGAGGATATACGAAATATTGGTCAGAGTTGAGCACACTGAGGTGAGCAGCTGGTTCAAACTGGTGACAGAACAAGAGCAACACTCCCTGAACTCTGCTGCAGGGTCACCTCCTCTGCCCACCCTCGCAGGTCAAGAGCTGTGGGTTTCGGTTCGCTGTTGCTGCCCACGGCTGCCACGTCAGTAAGAGTTTAAACTTGTCTGGGTTCAGGAATCCACCTGATGCTGTTTCAAACGTGTTTAAGACACCACTGACAGCTTTCATCCGGTCTTTTATCTTTATTGCCTTGTTTAAACTATATACTTGATTGGTTCTGTCTGTAAATTGGGGCCAGCAACAATCCTGATGTGAATACAGGTTCTCACCTGCTTGGCGAACGGGCAGAGATGGAACATGGCCCCATTCCAGCACAGACCTGCCCCAGAAAAACAACGAAAGAGCAGGAGGGATCTGATGAGTGACCTGCTGCAGTGCCCCGATGGTAGAGGAAACCATACAAGGTCCGCTCCAGCAGCTGGTTAAACACCACTTTAAGGTTTTAAAACTTCCTCCCTCTTCTGCCCCATCCAGATTTTCATTCCTCCCACTGTCAGAAACCTCCTCGCTCCGAATCCCAGGCAGAACTGACGGAGCTTCACTCCAGCACGCGGCAGGGACTGCCCTGCTGTGCCCTCGCTTCCCCATTCCTGAGCCTTACTGTGCAGCTCTCCTTAAACCCGGCTCAAATCCCTGTCAGAAAAGTCACTTCATATATAGATCGTCAGGGAACAGAAACATCTACGAAGCCAGGAGCTGAAACCCAAACAAACCCAAGCTGCTCTGCCTCCTCCTCCTTATCTTCCACACATTCCTTGTTTCCTTTCCCTCCCTCTCCTCCTAGCTGGAATCCAGACCGTTTTCCCCCAAGGCTGAAAACACAAGCACAGCTCCACACCGTGCTCAGAAAACTGTGGCTACCGCTGGCTCTCCTTTAACAGATCAGGAAGTTTCGACACCGTTTGTGCTCATCAGCTAAAAACGAGGCCAAAAGAGACGAGTTTTGCTTCTCACCTGCCACAGCGGAGCATTCAGCTGATGAATAACCACGTTAATTTGATTGTTCCTTGCAAAGGCCACAATAGCATCGTTGCCAGCAAAGGTACCGGGCTTTGCCAGATTGGTAACTGAAGGAAAAAACACGGAGGAGAATTGGAAACCTGGTTTCTGGCACTTCCAAAAGCACTGGAGGGAGAGCAAAGTACAAAAATTTCAACCCAAGCCCAAGAAATTCTGAAAAGGAAATTCCAACTGTGAAACGGGGATCGCCGAGGGAAGAATTTGGCAGCAACAGAAGATGATGCATCTTAAACGAGCACAGAAGCCTCTAAAAAATGCGGTACGCCCTTACATTATGCAAGGCCGTCAGCTCTGTTAGCTCAGGAGGAACACGGCCATGTACTGACGGACCAAGCTGCTTTCATGTGTCACCTGCTCGGCTCTTGGCACATCCTCAAAGCTGGGAGAGAAAGGGCTGCATCGGGCTCTGCTTTAGCTCCTCCCCGGGGTTCCTGCAAGTGTCAAGGGGAGAAGGAAACCCAAAGAAATCGGCCCCTCGACACCCACCAGGATCCAATCGAATGTAGACAATTTTTGCACGTTCCTTTTGAAGACACCAAATTCTCACTCCTTGCTTTTCTCTCCCTCTCTTTCCCTCTTCAAGCTTCTCCCAAATTCAAACGACTTCCAAGACAAATGTAATACAAGTTTACTAGTTCCACAGGCTTCTAGAAGTTCTACAGAAACGTAACATAGAGAAATGTAAACTCACTGTTTCTAAAAACCAGAGAGAAGCCCTAACAGAGCTGTGGGATGAGGAATTGGGCAGGAAGCAGGTGCTCAAATGAGAGGTCATCACGTTACACCACAACTCATCCTCCAGAGAGCGTACCGTGCTTCTCGAAGGGCACATCGTCCTCCACGAAAGGCTCGAAATCCTCCCGCTGCTTTATCATGTAATCCACCGTGTCCTGGCGGTGTCGGAGGTGGTTCCGCGAGTGCCCCTCGAGCTGGTCACCCAACGCCCGAAACAAACAGTTGCTACCGAGAAAGAAACCGCAAGTTAAGTGGGTCTGGAACAGCCAACAGGGAATTAATGACCCGGAAAGAACACGATGTTAACGGGAGAGAAAAGCAGCTGTGCTCTTTCTGCCCAGGAAGTTCACCAGGGATACGAATGTGAGGTAGTGCCTACTCCCCGTGGCTGCTGCGATTAGAACTGCCGGCTAGTACAGAATGTTTGGAGCGAACACATCATCGGCCGCACCAGGGTACGCCAAGGGCAGCGAGAGCGCTGGGCCGGCGCCTTAAGCTGATACTGAAGACCAATGACATCATGCAACAAAGGAAAACTCAACGATCGACTTGGAGATTCCTCAGCAGAGACATCCAATGTCCCTTTCACCCAATAGCTAAGAGCCTTCCTTTGCTCCGCTCAGCAGGCCAGCAGCGCCCTCAGCACCCTGGGGATCAGGCCCAGAGTTAGCAGAGCCCTCAGCCCGGCAGGCACAGGCCAGCGGAGTCCTGAGCACCCTGGGGATCAGGCCCAGGACTAACAGAGTGCTCAGCCCCGGGGACACAACCCTACATCACCAGAGCAGAGCCCCTGACCCCTGTGGGGTACGGGGGGCAGCCTCGGCTGCACTCAGTCCTGAGTTCAATGCCCTCAGCTCTCGGCTCTCACCCCTCGGCTCTCACCCCTCACCCCCCATCTCTCACCTTCCACCCCTCGTCTCTCACCCCCCAGCCTCACTTTCCCCACCCCCCGGGGCCGGGTGTCCCGTGGGAGCGGTGCCCCCCCCGGCCGCGCTCACCCATCGCCCGGCACCTCTCGCAGCTGGAGCCCCAGTGCCCGCAGCTGCCCGGCGAGGCCTTCGCCGGCGGCCGGAGCGGGTCCGGGTCCCCCCNGGGGGGGGGGCGCAAAGCGCCATTAACGCCAAATACCGCCCCAAAGTGTCCCTCGCAGCCCTGCCCCCCGGGCTGCCACAGCCTGTCACTGAGGCACAGCCACAGACTGTCAGGGGTTGGAAGGGCCCTCAAAAGCTCCTCCAGTCCAATCCCCCCATTGNATTGGGGTGCTGTGTGCCCTTTCATAGAATCTTTGAGGTTGGAAAAGACCCTTGGGATCATCGAGTCCAACCATCAACCCTACTCTGCAAATTCACCCCTAAACCAAATCCCCCAACACCACATCTAAATACCCTTTAAATACGGCCAGGGATGGGGATTCAACTCCCTCCCTGGGCAGCCTATTCCAGGAGCTGACTACTCTTGCTGTAAAAATTTTTTTCATAATACCCAGTCTAACCCTCCCCTGTTGTAGTTTGGAACCATTTCCTCCTGTTCTATCACTAATTACCCATGAGAAGAGACCAGCACCAGCCTCTCTGCAATGTCCCTTCAGAGAACAATGAGGGCTCTCCTCAGCCTCCTCTTCCTCACACTAACCAGTCCCAGCTCCCTCAATCTTTCCTCATCAGATTTATTCTCCAGGCCCTTCCCCAGCTCCGTTGCCTCCTCTGCACCCGCTCCAGCCCCTCGAGATCTCTCTTGTCTTGAGGTGCCCCAAACTGAACACAACACTCCAGGTGTGGCCTCCCCAGTGCTGAGCACAGGGGGATGATCCCCTCCCTACTCCTGCTGCTCACACCATTGCTAATCCAGGCCAGGTGCCATTGGCCTTCTTGGCCACCTGGGCACTGCTGGCTCATATTCAGCTGCCTGTCAATTAGAACCCCCAGGTCCTTTTAAGCCACACAGCTTTCCAGCCACACCTTTGTTAGCCAGCACTGCTAACTGGGGTGCTGCGTGTCCTGCCTTAGCCAGCACTGCTAATTGGGGTGCTGCTCCGCAGGGACGTGGCTGGAGCCCCAACACAGCTCCTAGTACTGGCTGTGACCTCCCAGACATCACTGTCCTGTTCTCCACCAGTTATAAACCAGGATGGTGCCTCCAGCAGGTGCCTATTTGGCCCCAAAGCAGCACCCCGAAAGGAGCCGGGGTGAAGGAAGAGGGGAGAAGCTCGGCTACTCAGGAGCTGGCACCACGAGAACGTGACCGGCGGCAGAGACGGGCCAGGAGGAGAGCTGAGACAGCAACAATTAATTAAACATCATCATAACATGTAATAAACCCAACCTTGTTTCCCTGAACCTCTGACCTGCCAAGCACAGCTGGAGGAGGGGGCACAGCATGGATATGGTGACTCTCCTGTTGAGGCAGATCTGTTGGTCTCTCTCCCCACAGACGCCAGTTAAAGAATCCTCCACCACCACCCCATCCCGCGTGTCCCCTGTGTTCTGCCCCTTTACTCAGGGTATCGCGACAGAGTCTGCCTGACGCTGCGGTTGAAGCCCGACAGGCGGTGGCTGTGAGCTGGTCTCTGCTCTCAGCTTTGCTGACTGGCACACGGGGATACAACAAGAGGCTTCATATCACGACAGTTTATATCTGAAGTTCCTCCTTCCTGGATTCACAGCCGCCTGAGCTTGAGCGCGGGAAGGAGCTCCCAGACGAGCAACAGCATCTTCTTGTGCCCAAAGCCCCACGCCCAGCGAGGGTTCTGCTCCACGATGACACAGCGGCTCTTTCCTATCTCTTTCCTGCCATAAACAAGCCCACAGAGTGTTCCGCAGAGTCACGTTTGCTCATGCAAACGGACCGAGAGCGGGAAAACGGGATGAGTGTGGCAACGGGCTGCCAATGATTAATCAGCTGGCAATTAGCCGAAGGAGCATTAAAGGGTGATTTGGTGAAGCACAACCTGCGTCGCTTGTGACACCGAGAACAGAATCGAGCCAAAACTGAGACAGGTCCTTTGACACTGGTGGAAAATTTTGTCAATGGACAATGTTTTTAACCCAATATGACTGATAAAACCGCAGAGGATGGCAATAAACAGACATTTTTAACCCAGTATAACCAATAAGAACTGGACAGAGACCCCACACATTCCCTGGATAGCACTGCTGGAAGCACAGCCCTGGAATTGCTGAGTTGTGGCCTCCTGAGCCCCCCCAACCCATCAGGTGTCTGCCCCTGGGGTCCCTGTCCCACCAGGGATGCAGGAGGGTCTCTCAAAGCCCAATGGACTCCACATCCCCTTCCCTCCAGCCAGTTGTCCTCGCTGCTGATGTGCAACCAGAGCCAAACAGCTGGACCAGCTCTGAGTTTCCAGCACATGCTGGTGGAAGATACACAAAAATCACCCCCACGCAGAAGATGGAGCAAACAGATAGGGAGCTGTGGATTCATCCTGTCTAAAGTTTGGAGTGTAACTTCCCCTTCTTGGTGTCTGTTCCAGCTTCCCAACAGCTGCAAGCCAGCTTCATCCTCTTCTAATGGTTAAGAATTTGTAAACTTTAAGACATTTCCATTTTGCACATGGGAATCACACAGAATCCCAGCAGGGTGGGGTTGGTAGGGCCCTCTGGAGCTGCTCTGGTGCCACCCCCCTGCTCCAGCAGGGTCACCCCGAGCAGGGGGCCCAGCATCGCAGTGTCCAGGCGCGCTTGGAATCTCTGCACACAAGGAGACTCCACAACCTCTCTGGGCAGCCTGGGCCAGGCTCCAACACCCTCCCCCCAAACAAGTTGCTCCTCCTGCTCAGCTGCAACCTCCTGGCTTCCAGTTGGTGCCCGCTGCCCCTTGGCCTGGCGCTGGGCACCCCTGAGCAGAGTCTGGCCCCAGCCTCTTGCCCCCCGCGGGCCCTTGAGCTCTTGCTCAGCATTGCTCAGCTCCCCTCTCAGGCTGCTCTTCTCCAGCTCAGCAGCCCCAGGGCTCTCAGCCTTGTCTGGGCACACAGATGCTCCAGCCCCGCAGCAGCTTCAGGGCTTTTGCTGGACTCTCTCCAGTAGCTTCTTGTCTCTCTTGAACTGGGGAGCCCAGAACTGGCCCCAACACTCCAGACGTGGCCTCACTAGGGCAGAATAGAGGGGCAGGAGAATCTCCCTCACCTTGCTGGCCACACTCTTTCTTATGCACCTTAATAACTAAATTTGAAACTTCCAAAGCATAAAAGCAGCAGCTGCCTTCTCTTTTCTCAGATCTTTCCTTCTTAGCAGCATGAACTTTCTAATAAAGACGTATGTGAAATGCCAGAGAATTCCCTCGTATTTAAACCTCAAGGAGCCCTGCAGCTCACCAGCTGCTTCCAGAAGTTCTTGCACTTCCACTGCAAGTCCCAGTTCTTCAAACAAAAGATCTCCAGGCTCACAAAATTTGGGGTCACCCAGAAGTCCATCCAACAGGGCGACATGCCACGCCAGCAGGAACACCATGACACTTGTACCAAGTTTGCTTACGACAAACCTTCTACGATTTCGCAGCAAAGAACAAGCTCTTCTCACCTCATTGCCCGCCCCAGCGAGTTCAGGAGATTAAACCCTTCCTGAACTCCCTGCCCTCCTCCATTGCTGCTGTTTCACCTCTTTCTGGTGAAGGGAGAGGCTGGTACAGAGCAGCGCACACAGCTCCAGCATTTGGGTGCACCTGAGGCTACCGACTCAGGACTGCTTGACCAGTAACACTGACTTAGTCCAGCGCTCTGGGATTAGTGACCCTTCCTTCCCACCTTCCTTCCTTCCACAGGACTCTTACTGAGAAACCATCCGTATTTTACCCCTCCAATAAAAATGCAGAGAGCAATTAGAGAGTGAGGGATTTCGTTGAGGCATTTCTGCTTCAGACGAGCTGAATATTCACAGAACCACCTACGCAAAGGGTGCTCCTGAGTGCAGGAGGTTCTTCTGTGAATGCCATGAAAGATATGGTCCCACCACCACACTCATCTTGCTCTTAATCTTCAGATCTCTGTCACTGACTTGATGAGACCTGATGTGACCCTAAGTCATGGTCAGTTCACACGTGAAACCCTCTGATGACTGAAACCAGCAGGAATGCTCCTGGGATGGAAGAGTTGATAATAATCAGACGTTCACCACTCGATTATCTCGTTCTTCCCTTTGTGCTGCAGGGTAGCAGTGCCGGGAATTCAGCACAGCAATATTAATATCCGCTAACCCTGCTGAATCACTCACCGTTCAGCAAAGCAGTGTTTGGAGACCAGTGGAATTGCTTTTAACAATTAAAGTACTCATTTGGTAATACTGGGAGCTTATGGCTCTTGGAGGGAACCGAGCTGCAGCCTGCAAACGCCGTGGGCTCTGCTTCCGGGCAGGAACTGCTCAGGGATATTATCAGCCGTTGTAAAATGTCTTGGCCACCAAGTTAATGATCAACTTAGGTCCTCATCTCATAAAAACATCATATTGTAAGAGCACAACATGCTTAGAGCTGTCACTAATCAATCACGCATACAGGAGGAATAAAGCGACACATAAAAGGAGCCAGAAGCTCAGTGAGTCCTGCAGCGGAGGGCAGACAAACTGCGCCCAGGTTTGTCTCCATGGAGAGATCCGCTGACAAGCTGAACACTGCGAGCGGATCGATGGCCCCCGGAGCACCGCAGGCTGAGGGGGACAGTCCTGCACCCACAGTGGAAGGTGCTGCAGAGCTGAGCCCAGCAGGACCCCTCGCAGAAACCACTGTGGGTGTGAAGAGGCTGGAACTCCCTGAAGAACCTCCTAAAGAAATGGAGAGACCTTCAGGCCCAGAGCGAGAGACTTGTGATGCCTCTAAACCAGCCGTTTCGGAAGGAAACCGTCCGTGCTCAAAGCCTCTCGTTACGCTAACGAACTCAAACTCTCCTGAAGTCTGCAGGTTTGAAATGACCGACCCATGCTCAACCCCAGCCCCCCTGGACATGGACTGTCTCATCTGCTTCAACAAGTACAACATCTACCGGGTGCCCAAGGTGCTGGAGTGCCAGCACGCCTTCTGCGCCGTCTGCCTCAAGCTCATCCTCCAGAGAGAGGAGAGCGCCTGGGCCATCACCTGCCCCCTTTGCAGAAAGGCCACGGTGGTGGCCGGAGGACTCATCCGCACACTCCCGGATAAAGAAGATATCATGGAGCACTTGGAAAACCCTGACTCAAATCTTGAGGTACACATCGCTGCCCTAGGGCTGGACAGCACTAGCTGGACTCAGACCAGCCACGACGCTTTGTACAGGGACGAGAACGTCCCGGCAGACAACAGGCTGGCCGTGCAGAGACTGGTGCTGCTCCTGCTGCTCCTGGTGATTCTCACCATCCTCATCCTCCCCTTCATGTACTCTGGGATGATAAAATGGGTCATTTGCCTCATGCTTGCTCTGGGCTTGGTCATGTCTATGGTGCTTTGCTGCACCCCTAAACTCTACTGGAGGTGTAACAGGGACTCGCTCACCTCCTGTAACAAGGAGATCCACATCACCGCTATCGCCTGAAGCCAGCGACCAGCGCCGCCAGAGAGCAGGGGCTGGTTGTGCCGTGACAGGACTTTGAAAGCAACCGTTTGCGTAATTAATTCATCAGGTGGTTACGGTATCTCACCTGCAATGTGCAGTGTTGTTAAACTTTGTTGCTGGAAACAAAGTCAGCTATTTATATTTATGAGATAACAATTGTAGGGTTTCCAGATATTTTTTACTCCAGACTAATCATTTTGCTTTTGTCGTTTTGTTCTTGTTCGTGCCATCCCCTGACTGGTGCTGCAGAACATTATCCAGACAAGGTCCCCTGAACATCCCTGGCTGCAGTTGCCTTTTCCTGCTCTCTTAACAGACATACATGTTTTCTCAGGATGATGTGGGGAAACAATCTGATCAACCCGGGCCCGGGGCCCAGCCTCAGCAGAAAGGAGTGGGTTTAACCTGCAGTATCACCTTAATTCCGAAGGGGTGCTGGCAGGGATTGTAACAGGACTAGGCAAGGGGGACGTTAGTTGATGCTGTTGTACACATTAGAGAGTAAGATGCAAAATCAACACCCCTCATCTGGAGTCCGCGGCTTGCAGAGGGCAGGGCTCTCAAAAGCTCCCGACTCACCAATTTCCCCAAGTTATTTAGCACAGAAATAGCTCCTGGCACCCCAATTCCTCTGTCTGGCCACTGCACCGCCTCTCTTCTTGCCCTCTTTACATGCCATCGCCCTTGCAGGCGCCCACAGTCCTCCTCCCACCCAGCAGCCTGCCAACTGCTACGCCACAAACACGCGGTATTTTTATACGGAATGTGTCCATTAAAGTTTAATAATGTTAACTGCTCGTTGACTTCTGTGTCTCAATTCCTCGCTGACAACGAATGTCAAAACGTTTCACAGTTCCCTTGCTGATGGGAACTGCACAAGTGAGGTGGTGAGTAAAGCAAAGAAGTAACATCTTGGTTTTTCCCTTGATTGAAAAAAATACTCAGTTGCTAATAAAATATCACAGAACCCAACTAAAATGGAATTGGGGAAAAAGAAAAAAGAGCAACGTTTCCTCCAGTTAAATTAGATTTTCAAGAGTACTGTGGATCTTAGCAGACCTTGGGTCAGGCCTGTGGTAAATATTTGTGTTTGATAAGGATGGGAACCGATGTGCTGCGGTTGCTCAGTGTGTAAATATAGATAGTGCCTCAGCAGCAGATAAACCAGATTAAGCGGAGAGGGTGAGGAGCTATTGCCCTCCTAGAGTTTGGAGAAAAACAGGTCTGGGCTCTGCCTGAGAACATGAACCTTCAAGGAGAAGAACTGCTTGGGTTTTTCTCAGATATTTGGACAGCAACTGGCTTTCTGCAGAGGACATATGGAGCAACGTTTGCTAATAACCAGCCAAACTACCAGGCAGTTTGAACCCCAAATATTTTATTGAACCGCATTATTCCAAATACAAAGAGCAGATATTCACCTGGAAGGAAAAGAAGTGCAGAAACTCTTGGCAAATCTTTCAGCTCACAGATGATTTTCCTGCCAAGTTCCCTTCACCAGCGCCAGTGGGTGACTGGTACTGGAAAGGTTTGTAAGAAATAGATTGATACTGGCCTGAAGGCAGCGGGCGTGAGCGCGTCAGAGCGAGCGAGCAACATGGAAGGAAAACCGTCTGCTAATTACTACAGAGCGCTGAGCTCATTCAAGCCACCAGGCAGCAATGAAGAAACAGCCTGTCCCAGAGAGGAGATGACAAAGATGAGCTGGCCTAGGGCCATAAAATAATCCAGAAGAAAAGATAAAACATGGGGAATTTTGCCAGAGAGGGGAAGAGACCAAGCAAGAAACCAAACTCCACCAGCTCCAGAAGGGTGTAATCATCACACCCAGTGTCAGTTTGCCATCCTCAGTCCAGAAACATAATGGAGACTTGAGAGGGAGCGTCCCTTATCCCCCTGATCGCTCACAACAGCATCTGGCCAGCTCACGCGGCTCAGCAGCACGTGGGCATGAACAAATGGAATTGGAGGATGAATGTGAACAGGAAAAATCCGTTTGTTACGTGTCACCCTGCCCTGCCAAAAGGGCGCGCTCTGTTTTATTACAGTAATGTCTAAGTGCCAAAAAAAAAGGCCAATAGAAAAGGGCTTCCCTCAAGGCAAGTGTACAGCAGTGGGAAGGTGGGATAACTGGTGAGAGGTGGGCCCTCTATGGGTCCATACAGTGAGATCACCAGCCATGGACATCCACATTTCCACCCCCACCGCTTTGTATCAGCACCTTCCAAGCCGGTGTTCACTGGCTCAACTGAAAGGTTTATTCAGCCTTTGAGAGCCACCAGCAGCCATCTGATTCCGAGTCTGTGGGTGTTGGTGGGAGACACCAGGCCCTAGAAGCTGATATCTTACGTCGATCCTCAGCTGACAAGGGAAGGCTCAATGACAACGCAAACTGCTGGAGAAAAGGTGAATAGGATTCTGTAACAGAATCCCTGCAGGGTGGGGTTGGCAGGGCCCTCTGGAGCTGCTATGGTGCCACCCCCCTGCTCCAGCAGGGTCCCCCCGAGCAGGGGGCCCAGCATCGCAGTGTCCAGGCGCGCTTGGAATCTCTGCACACAAGGAGACTCCACAACCTCTCTGGGCAGCCTGGGCCAGGCTCCAACACCCTCCCCCCAAACAAGTTGCTCCTCCTGCTCAGCTGCAACCTCCTGGCTTCCAGTTGGTGCCCGCTGCCCCTTGGCCTGGCGCTGGGCACCCCTGAGCAGAGTCTGGCCCCAGCCTCTTGCCCCCCGCGGGCCCTTGAGCTCTTGTTCAGCATTGCTCAGCTCCCCTCTCAGGCTGCTCTTCTCCAGCTCCACAGCCCCAGGGCTCTCAGCCTGGCCTGGCCACACAGATGCTCCAGCCCTGCAGCAGCTTCAGGGCTTTTGCTGGACTCTCTCCAGTTGCTCCTTGTCTCTCTTGAACTGGGGAGCCCAGAAATGGACTCAACACTCCAGAGGTGGCCTCACTAGGGCAGAATAGAGGGGCAGGAGAATCTCCCTCACTCTGCTGCCCACACTCTTCTGAATGCACTGCAATTTCTATTCCAAAACAAAGTATGTGCTTGCGCCCAGGTTTAATTCACGACGGTGTTTTTGGCAAGTTCCCCCTTACCTTGCCCTGCTGACCTCACCCGGCTGGCTGCCCATTTCACACAGAGATGAGGTCACATAGCCTGCAAGAGAGAGGTCTGCACTGAGAAATGGGACAGGCGATTCTCACCTACTGCACGAATACCCAAGAACTACGATTTACAAAGAGAGAACCCCAGTGAGGCATTAAGAGCAGGATGAGACCCCACAGCGGTATTTAATGGTAACAGTCTGTACAGACACAATCCTGGACCAGCAACTTCGCAGGTGCCTTGTGTGACATCACACACACGCAAACCGATTTAAATTCAACTATCTGCCTGTCCCTTTGTCACTCTGGGCTCCTGCTCTGCCCTCTGCTCACAGTGCCCTTCCCAACGCCGCAACTTTCCCTACCCCAGGCCCTTTTCAGGCTTTTCAGCAACAAACATCCCCACCATCACCCACCGCCATCACCAGTTGCTTATGTAAGAGAGTGAGGCAGCTGCCTGAACAATTCTGTGTGTAGGTGTTCTAAATCACTGTTAAATGGAGAAGTCTCTCTTAATCTGCAGAACTTCCAATTATCCATAATAGTGCCACCTTTGATTACTATGAAACTGTATCATGAGGTCCCACATTTACAACATCTGGTAAAACTCACTCCTAAATTGTTATTCTTCTTCTGTTTCGGTCCCCTTTCAGCAGCCCTGCCATGTTATCACCTAGAGATAAACAGGCGAAAATAAACACAGAGTAAATAACACATTTCACACTTCCACATCGCTCAGATTCACCACAAAGGGAACTTCAGCTCCTCAAAGCCACAACTATCAAACCTACAAGGAACTAATTCGCAGCTCTGAGTCGGACAGCAGAGATTTGTGTCCAGGTGACTCCTTGCTTGTACAGAACCATTTGCAACTTGCTCATCGTGATGTGCAGCCACTCAAGCCACAGGTAAAGCTGAAAATGCCTGCGCCCTACCTGGGAACAACAGAACTCGCCTTTTGAGTTCCAGTGAACTCCACGTGACGACTGTAGGACGATGCTGAACACACTGAGTGAGTGAATAAACCTGAGGGGGTCTAATATTTGTAGCAAGCAACCAGGGCAAGATATTTGGCCAAACCATCCTTTCACCATAACCAGTAGCCAGCTTATTTTGAAGATTTATTTATAAGTCCCATATAGCACACTTTGAAGTATAAATCGGTTACCTCAGCTACCGAGCAACCAAAACTAGTTTTGCTTTCACCAAACACAAATCGTACAGACACACTGCTCTCCTTCTGCTGAAAAAAATGGATTTCTCAAAAAATTACTATGCATTGGACTTGGGGCTCCGGACTGAGACTGCTCTCTGAACAAATGCATTTCTTAAGCCCCCGTAAAACACAATGCAAAAGTCTTATGCTTGGATATCTGGCCTAACTCCAACACCTTTGGATTTCTGCAGGGCCAATTAACCACAACAGAGCAAAGCCTCCTGAGCAGTTGCAGTAACCCCGCTACCATCAGAAGCAACACATCCATGGCCTTTGACATTGTTGGCGCTGAGGGTGGTGAGAGCCTGGCCCAGGTTGCCCCGAGAGGTGGTGGCTGCCCCATCCCTGGCCCCATTGCAGGGGAGGTTGTTGGGGGCTCTGAGCAACCTGCTCTAGTTTCAGGTGGTCCTGCTCCCTGCAGGGGTTGGCCCAGATGAGCGTGAAAGGTCCCTTCAAGCCAAACCAATGTGTGATTCTATGATATACACACACATGCACATATGTCAGCCTCTGTTGCTATGGCTTTGGGATCCCACCCGGTCTCACAGCATGAATTGCAGACCCCACTGAAGCCTTCGTGTCCTGTGTGGAGGTGGCGAAGATACCTTGGGGCAGCCACCTGAGGGCGGCTTCAACAAACACACCCCTCCACCTCTCTCTGTAACCCTCCCGCCCTAGAGAGTCCTCATGGGGGCGGAAAGGCCTCAGAGGGAGCATGAGGGCTGGTGCCCTGCTAAGCCTTGATCCCAGCAAGGCACGGGCATGGGGGACAAGGCCCAGGACAGCAAGTAAAGGTGAGCAGCGAGGGAAGAGCAGCTACACCCAGCTCGTGGTGGAGATGGACCCCCCAGCACCCCCATGAAGGGGCCGGGAGCNCCTGACAGTCTGTGGCTGTGCCTCTGTCAGGCTCCCCTGGGCCCCGCCACCCGCTCAGCTCCGCTCCGTACTTTGCGTACGGGAGCCCCACAGCGCCCAGCGCCGCCGCTACGCCCGTTGCGTAGGGGAACGCGGGACCGCCCAGCGCCGCTCCGCACATTGCGCAGATTGCGCAGCGCAGCCGGGGCTCTCCGCGCCGCGCTCCGCAGATGGCGCCGGGGAGCGCGCGCCCTGCGCGGGGGCGGGGCC
>WEIS01055544.1:0-19326 GCA_013389965.1 Todus mexicanus | reverse complement strand
AAATGGAGATAAGCAAGTTAGTAGTAATTTAGGCTTAAAAATACTATTGGACACATAACCAGTTTAGACAGGTGATGTGGTCATCACCAATGATCTGTAGCTCAGCAATGGATACTTTTCAGATGGATGCTATTATACTTTAAAAGAAATATTTTAGCTGTGTATTTTGGGTGTTGTAATTTGACAGAATAAAGAATTTTAAGTCTCTACCTGTTCTTAACCTCTAAGCCTGTGTTTTAACCAATGGGAAGTCAAGCTTCTCTCACTTCCATGCTTGTCCATTATAATGCACTTTTCTCACTTCAAACACAACTGAGGGAATTTTACAGAGGTAATTCTTACCTGAGCTAGAATGTGAATGCTGGTCTTCAGCAAATGTGAAGTCCCAAATCACAAAGTAGAATTTGGTTTGTATATCTTATTATGAATACCTGTATGCATGGAACATGGGACAATGTCAATTTTTCCTTATTGTGTAATGTTTTGCAGGATTAGATAAACTTCATCTGTCAAACAATCCGAGAGACTCAGAGACAAAGCCGTCTGCAAACGGGCATCAGAAAACACTGTGATTAACAATCGCCTGCAATCAACAGAGCTGAAAACATCATCAACCTCATGCCATTCCGGTCATCTCATCAGCATTTTTATTTTATTTGTTAGTAGTTTGGGTCCAACCTTGTCTCATTTTTTGATGCTGTGTGCTTCTGAGGAAGTTAGGTACATAAGATTCTTCTCTTTCCAGTGAACTTTTGGTCTGCTTGTTTATTTCCGAGTAAGGAGGTGCAGGAGATGCCTTGACGACTGGATGCTGAAGAGAACAATGCGTTTCCTTTTATTTGGTGACAGTCTCACGTCTTTAGACATAAACCTGCTACCATATGAATGCACAGTACCTCCTGTGTTACACAGACACAGCTATAAGGAATAACTTTGGGACTTGGTTTAAAAAAAAACAACAAAAAACATAAAAGAAGAAAAAAGATACACTTGAAGCCCACTATGACTCTTACTGGAAATGTTAAACTATCTGGAGTAGGTATCCTTGACAATAGGCAAACAGTTCCACTAAGAATGTGTCAAAAATGACAACTGGTAGAGATCTCAACTCCTTTCATGGTGGATACAGTAGGCTGTTCATAGTCTGATGTCATGAGGCTTTCTCAGAAGGCCAGTGTTTTCAGCTTTCTGTTTGTAGGTGTAAGTGCCAGGTTGCTTTCCTGGTAGTCAGACAATGTCTTACTGAATAGAGTGAAGTACAAGATGAAGATTAACTTCAGTGTTAAATCTGAGCCTAGTATGCTTTGTAAAAAGCTGCATAGACCCCCTGTCACAGCTCTTACGTTCTGTAAGCTATTGTGCCACGGAGGTCACTTACCCTACCCACCAAGTACATCCCTGTAAAATTCTTTATGAACTACTGTGTATAAGCAGTACTTGTAATCAATGCAAGTAGCACAGGCCTAGGAGGCTGCAATTGCAGTTTTTTTACAATCTTCTTTAATTTGAAGTAAATTATTTCTCTGAATTTATACTCTAGTTACCAGGATTTCTGTTCAGCGGCATAATCCAGTAACTTTCACTAGCCTGTTTTTTAAAGTACACACGAACATGTAAATAGGCCTGTATGTGTAGATATCGTAAATTAAATTCTAAGCTTATAGACATGACGTAGGTGGTTTGGTAAGTAACACTTGTGTGTTCAATCACGGTAGTATGAATTTCTGTGGTGTTACAGTTGGAACTGCTCAGAGGCCTTAGATTTAAAATGGCATCGGTGGGTGGTAGCGTCCTTTTTTCTTAGCATTGCTGCAGCCTTAGGAACCCTTGAAGCAGTTTTTAGTAACGAAAAACCCACCAGCTGAAACTCAAGTAAGTATTCAAAATCTGGTTGCACTTTCATCCTGCTCTGCGATGTTCAAACAGGTTGGAATGGAGACACCTTCAGAGTGTGCCCATTATGTAGCGAGTCAGATAACGATCCTGTTTTATTTCTCATTTCTGTAAAACAAGTATGTCTGTAGGTTGAAGTGGTGACCACCAACTTTCCAGCGTGGTTCCAAAATAAGATGAATTTTTGGTCAGAAACTCTTTGGCTGTTCTGCCGAGATGCCTGCTCTGGGCTGTAGAACTTACTGCTGTGTGTGTGAATGTGAAATTTTATTTTTTTCCCCTAGAGTGCTTTGAAAACCAAGCTCCAGCATACAAAAGGATTTCTCATTTTTTTTGTTACAGTTGCCTTTTCTGACTTGAACTGAGGCATAGTGTAAATATTGCTGTAGTAAATACGATCCAAAAGAGTTACTTTTTCTTTTTTTGGTGTGATTAGTATAAATTCAAGACTTATTAAACTGACTATTGATGTGTTGTACCGAGTCTTGAAAGGCAAAGTAAAATGGCTTGATTTCACTAATATTCACAAACATGTTTTCTGTTGTTTGAGTTTAATGATGATGCTTTATGAGGAATCTTTATCTGAGTCAAAGTTCTGCAACCAAGAGCAGGGAGCTGTAATTAAAACTTGTTTAAAAAAAAGTGTTTACAGTTAAAATAATGGGAAATTGATTATTAGAGGTATCGTTCAGGTATTGTCAAAGCTTGTAGCCTTACGTACCAGCATTCTAGGTAAAAATAACTGAAATATAGCCACTTGTCCATGCAAGTGATTGTGTGACCAAATTAGTCCTCATGTCTTAGTGGGGCTGGTGAATTGTGGTGTGTGAGGCT
The DNA here is from genome assembly GCA_013389965.1 of Todus mexicanus. Lineage (NCBI taxonomy): Eukaryota > Metazoa > Chordata > Aves > Coraciiformes > Todidae > Todus > Todus mexicanus. The sequence continues at coordinate 16,599 of WEIS01055544.1, read as the reverse complement.
GGTTAGCTTTATTAAAATACTTCTAGTACAACTTTAAGACAGTTATTTAAATATGCTCTGTGAAACGGAAGAAAATTTTTCTAAGGAATAAGTCCAGGGAGTGTGAACCAGCATAGGTCTGCGCGCTTTTGGAGAGATGTTTATCCTGGCAAAGTGACCCAAGAACGTGGAAGAAGATGGGATTGTAATGTGTTTGTGGTTTCTGAAAATCAGTTTGGCAATTACTGAAATTGGGCAGAAATAGTTCCTGCTGCTAAGCACACAAGTTTCAGGGAAGACTTTAAAACTCTGCAAAGAAATGTTGCAGCCTTGCCTGTTGCCACCCCTTCTGGTGGATTCCGCAGCCAGAGGGATGTGTGGGTTAAGGCTACATTAGTGAGCATTTTACACTGAACTATGGAGAATGCTGTGTGGTTTCCAAGGTGGGTGAGAAATTCAGAACTACCCCGTGCAACTGCTGACAGTGTTTTGTTTTAAAATCAGCTGTTTATATTGTGACACTGTCCACATTAAAATATGCCTTTGGCCTTGAAAAGCGACATGCTTATGCAAACTTCTTTACAGATGCAATGCTACAGACGTACTGCGTGTAAGATACAGGTCACTATATACTTTTCACAGAAGCATATGGTCACTGAAATACAAGCAACTGGTAATTCATTAATGGATGTTGATGATACATTCCTAGTATTTTGACTCATGTAGAGTCAGGTGGTCTATACCTTCAAGGTATATACAGCTGATCTTAGTAACATTAACATCTGCCTCACTTCTCAGGAGGCAAAAAGCACATGAATGCTTCCATCTTCAACTAGATACCACACAAGACCAAAAAATAGATGTAAATTAAGTGTTTTAAGTTAGCCGTTTCTTGGCTTTATTCTGTGTTGGTAGCACAATACTAAATGCAGCGGCAGAACTGTGATATTGTGGGATTTCTAAGTGTAAAGCACACGTAATTATCACTTTAAGCTAAGAAATAATCGTATTGGTTACTGTACAAGTAACAGGTTTTGCATTCATAGGAAGCTTTGTTTACTGTTTGTAATGTGATGTTCATCTCTGGCCCTGTTCCTCCGTTACCTTTTACCCTGTCGACTGTTTGTGTGTCATAGAAATTAAAGGATTTGACAAGTTGTTTTCCTCGTCTGGTTCCAAAGCACTACAGAGGCGTGGCTGTCACCGCACTCGCGGCTGCGCAGACAGGAGCTCGTGCAGCCGTGTTCTTAATGGGATGCCCACGTGAGCGGGCGCTGCAGAGGGACACTTGCCCCGGTATGTCACCAAGAGTGACGAGTGTGAAGGGGTTGCAGCCCTTGTCTGTCCCACCACATCTCTCCTGCTTGCCCATATGTCTCTGCAGCAGCTGATGCTACTTCAGGTAGCCCACTGTTACTTCATACGTGCCCACTGCTGTGTAGTAAAGACAAGATGGCCCTTTTCTTAAAGAACTTACAGTCTAAATTAGGAATAAAGCAAAAACAAAGAGCAATTGGCTTCTTCATAGATGTGACTTTCCTTGAATTTCAGAAGAATGTTCTAGGTTATTATCCTTTCTCTTTCTTTTCCTTCTCTTCTAGAAGCAGGATGGGCTCAGGTGGTGTACGTACTGCGGCTGAACTTTATGCTAAATGGACTATCACCTACAGTTTTGAAATACCAAATACAGGAGGACAGCTAAATCCTGCTCTCACATATACTCTGATGTTTAAAATAGCATTTGTTTAAGTGTAGGTAAAGTCATTTAAGCAGGGACAATACACTAAGACCGTGTTAATAACCTCTTTAAAATGAAAGGTGCTTAGTTTTGTTTAAGGAAGTGTTATGTGAACTGTGAAAGCCCTGCTTTAAGGGAAGAAGATCCCCTACCCCCTAGTGTTAGTGTTTTTGTTTTAGTGCTGACTTGAGACAATGTTGCCTACGCTCACTTCCCTCCCCAAGCCATCTATTTCAGGAGCTGAAATCTTGAGCTCCTGAATATTGAATTTCCTAGTGGAAAACTGGCAAGTAGTTTCAGTCGCGTTACCAACGTTTGACCTTTACAAAAATGCTGCTTTTTTAATTCATCCCGTTCAGGGAGAACAATCTAAGCCAACAGCCGTCATCCAGATGGTGATAACCTCTGCCACCTCCTTCTATGTTGCCCAGTGCCCTTACCTCAGACAAAGTCTCTGACACTGTTTAGAAGCTGTGATGTTCCTTTTCTGTTCAAGGTGTGAGTAGATCAGCCCGTGGTTTGTCTGCCACACAGTTCTAGCTGGTGAATTGAGTTATTTGGGATTGGGGTTGCAGACTCTCAGGCTTTCCAGGTGATAACTGTGCATGTTCTTGAGCTGTAGGTTTTCACTTTCAGCTCTGTTTTGTTGGGACTGAGAAGTCATTGAGGATGCTCTGGTTGAACATTTCTGTTCAGGCCACTCTGTTGGATCGCCTTCTTGCTGTCTCAAGAATACTCCATGGTTCTGAATAGAACCATCTCCCCCCCGCCCCCGACCACATCCAGAGAGGATCTCTTACAAGTTTCATGTTAATGATTAAAGCCTGCCAATATTGGTCAGATTCTTGGGAAGCAGAACACACCTTTTGGGTAATTAACACCAAATGTGACTTCCAGAATCTGCAATAATTGGGGAGGGGTGTGTGTGGGGGGAAATGACTGTGCAAACAGTTGGTTTTCCGTTCTTACTCTATTCTGTATATTTTATAACTCCATGTTACTAAAAATATATTCAAAATCCTTAAGTTCCTGAAACTCAGAGGCTGATGAATTTGTCTTTTATTTTAGTCTGACCTGAATTCTTGAAGACATCTAACATCTTGGCTTGCTTTTCTTCTTTATGTTTTCAAGTCATTCATTATCTTACTCGTGGCATTGATGTTAAGAGCAGATAATTCTCTTGATGTAGAGAAAACATGAAATACCAGAACAAGAAGAATCTAGGCAGATCTAGTATATGATCTGTACGAATACACACCAGAAGGAAACTTCTATGGGAGGGTTTTTTTTAAATGTTTCGCAACTGAAGCACCCAAAACTTTTCTTTCAAAGAGAAAGAAGCAGCATGCGTATCGTTAGTTAATTGTATGTTCTCTAAATATGCCAGTAGTTCACTAACACTGAAAAGAACCTCCTAAATTCAGAAAATCTGTTTTGTGATTCACAGTACAACAGTATCATTGACTTTATAGCAGCCTGTGAACTTCTGAAGATAGCTCTGTCTTGGTGGCAGAAAACGTGAGGATTTTTGCTAGTTCTGTATTAATTACCATATTTTTCTAAGTGACTTTTTCAGTTTCATTTATGGCTCATAGATTATTTTTTATATATAGCATTAAATGTTTTAACAGATACAGAAGGTGACTCCAAACAGTCAGAGGGATGGTGTCAGAAATATCCTGTAAATGTTGATAATCCTGACATATCTAATTTGAAGCTATTTAAAAGCTATATCTGTATGAAGGCCTCACATAAACAGAAATTAGGAGATCCCAGTTCTTAAAGGCTTTTGAGTGTCTGACTGTTCGTTTGTACCTACATGAGCACTTTGGGATACTGCTTCCAAATTGCTTCTAGATGTTTTACTGTTAACCCCAAGTGTTGCTGTTGCTTCCACCCCTCCCTTTACGTTATCTTTTTATAGTCAGCATCACTGGATAAAGCTCCTTTCATGAGCAGTGCTTTATTTTGCATTCCTCATCTATTCAGTGCTTCTGTAGATACCAGCTGTTGAAGTACCAGAGCACTGGCTTTAATTTTAATGTATTTCTTTCCCCACGCAGCCTATCCAGAGACATTCCCTAGCTAGAAATGTTTTTCCATTATGAACTTGTATTTACTCATTTGTACTTGATCTGGTTTTTACCGATAGATCCCATTTAAACAATCCTGTTGTTAGAGTAGGTCGTCTAAGAAATTACCAAGAGCTCACGCAAGTTTGAGTTAGAGGATGAGATAAAAATGATTTAGTCGTTGTGTGTATATGTGCTTTTAACTTTCAGTAGTGTGAGGCAACCACCACTTCTTAGAGAGGAACGTGTTTGTATGGCTACTCTGAGCCTGTGCCAGTGGCAGTTACTGTGGAAGTAGCCGACGTTCTGTGGAACTGCTCTTCAGTTGTCTCCACTGTGATTTGTAGAGTGAGGCCACAGCTCTTGGTGTGGCTCGCTGCCTTGCTTGATTGGAGATTGAGCCATGTTGTTCTGGTGTGTCAGTGCTGTGTAACTCTCATGTTCTGAAGAAAGTCGAGCTTTGCGTGGTGTCATGGTAAGACTCTTCATGTGTTTTCTGTACCTGTTGTATTTCGCGCGTATGAGCGTGTTTTGGACCTTCCCTCTCTATGTAAAATGATCATGCAGAAGAGCGACATGATGGCAGCAGTGTTTTTGTGAATACGATGGATGTGTTTAAATGATTGAGAAAATTAAGTGATATGTGACTTCTGTTTTCCCCCTAACCATAAATTTTCCCAGTCTGGGCCAGGATAACTTGAGACTCACAAAATCTGTGTGGGTAACGTCCTGCTCCCTGGCTTTATAGAATCAAGCAAAGTTGAGCCCCTCTTCATTTTTTCAAGGAGGGTTTCAAAGTATTTTTGTCTTATTTGCCTTGACTTCTATTGCTTTAAAAGCAAATGGATAGAAAATGGAGATACGTTTCAGTCATGGATTTGAAATCTTAACATGTATAAAACACATACTTGGACACAAAAATATGGCTGGATTTTCTTTACTTTCTTGTGGGGTTAGGAAGCCAACCACATTGCTCTTGTCTTCACAAAGCTTTGTCTCTACAACTCCCCCTGAGGACACTGAGGCTGTTCTCAGAGTGCTGCTGCCCATCTCATCACACGGGATCAGCTTCTTGTGGACTTGGGTGATGCAACCATAAAACTACAGTTCTGAGCTAGTGTTTCTATGGATGTTGCTGCTGCGGGCAGGGTAACAGTGGCAGCAGATGTCTTCTGTCGTGCACTTTCAGGCTTTTCACTGCAGTGTTACTGGTTAAGATCTCAGTTTACAAACCCAAAAAATTAACTCACAGCCTTAACCGTGTGTGGGGCTGAGGTGTTGAATAGAATCGGTGGTGCCCTCTTGGTCTGATTTGTGCTTAAGGCTTTGTAAACTTTGCAGTCTTGAGCACCTGATGTTTCTTTTATGTGGATGTATCTTGGACCAAGGCAAAATCCCAGGACAATTACACTTTCAGTGTTCCTTTAATCAGAACAAGTTTCTGTGTGCAAACCTTTTTCTCACTAAACCCTTCCTGATTTATTTTAGTCATCCAGAAATGTGTTTTATAATGTTCTCAATTGTGGATACTTTGCTGTGTTACAAAACTAAATGAAAACACCCATCCCCTTAGCCAGGTTGAATTTTTTGTGAAAAGCAGTGGTCATGTGTTTTTCCCTTGTTTGAAATGTTACACTGAATGTTTTGTAGGAAAATTATTATTATTTTTTATTACTGTGTTTTCAATAAAGTTAAAGTGTGATTCATAGTAGACTTTTGCTTTTTCTAAATTTTATTTTGAGCAATGAGAAAAATATCTCTGTGGCATTCTAAACTATCCTGTCAGCAGTTGGTGTTCAATAGTGTTGTGTTCCTCTCTCTTCTTCCTTCCTCCTCCGACTGTCAGCTGCAATCTATGAGGTAGTTCATTATGAGCTACACACATCAACATCTGAGGATTTTCTTTTGATAACACGAGCGACATAAAGGACAAATGTGTCGCTCCCCCAAGGAAAACTCTTCAAATGCTTGAAGACAGGTATGATGGAACACATGTGAACAAGACAGCAGCACAGTCTGTGGTGAAGACTGGTTGCTGTTAGCAGAAGAGAGACGGCCAGGAGAAACTGTAGGACTGAGTGGCATGATACAGATGGGACAGTCAGATATCTCTTGCCGAAATGCCTGAGTGAAAACAAACCAGTAGTGAAAAAACCAGAAGGTAAACACCTCGGTAATATGCTAATTCAAATATTGAAATTTTGATTGTAATCTATTTTGAGAGACTATTAACATTTTGATTCTCAATTTTGTCTACAGCCTCGTTGGGCTCTTGAACTGAGTAGAAGAGAGATTCTGCTGAGGTGACTTCTGAACTTGTGCTGGTTTTGGCTGGGGTAGAGTTAGTTTTTTTCACAGAAGCTGGTATGGGCTGTGGTTTGGATTTGTGCTTCAGACAGCGCTGATAACTCAGGGATGTTTTAGTTCCTGCTGAGCAGCGGCTCATGCAGAGCCAAAGCCTTTTCTGCTCCTCACCCCACCAGTGAGCAGGCTGGGGGTGCACAAGAAGTTGGAAGGGGACACAGCTGGGACAGCTGACCCCAACTTACCAAAGGGATATCCCATACTGTGTCACGCTCAGCATATAAACCCGGGGAAGAAGTATGGGGGAGATGTCCCTCAGGGGAGGGAGCGAGCGGCTGTGTGGGGCTGAGTTGCCGACTGGAGTTAAACCACAACAGAACTGTACATTTTTTTAAATAAATATTTCTGATTTGGAACAGATGGGCCAAAATTTAAGGAAACAGAAAACACTCAGTTGTGCTGAAAATGCTGCCATGCAGCGAAGGAGCGTAAAAGAGCTTGTAAAATAGAGCTACTTTACAAAAGATTTTAAAAAAGGAAAAAAAAAAGCTGACAAACCTGCATCTGGATCTTCTCCCATTCGGTTTCACTTACTATTATTTCTTTTCTTTCTGATTGCTGAAGCACATCTTGACTTGCAGCTATAGAAGAATCTATCTCAGAAAAAAATTCATCTAGGTTGATGTCATAAGAACTCAACAGTCGATCGGTGATCTGTTGAACCTGAAAGGAAAATTGGCTGGTTAGATCTGGAGATACTTACGGGGAGTTCAGATGTGAATGAGCTGTGAGCAACTGGAAAAATGGGTCTGGTCAGTCGCAATTTTGTTCCAATTTGTGGCTGGTGTCCACTGCTGATTTAGAAGTTAACAGTAACAGGTTCCCCACTGATGGACCGTTATCCTTCCGAGAAAACACAGGCTTTTCACCGCTGAACTCTCCCCAGATAGATGTACTTACATGGGTGCAGCACAAGAGGGTACAGCTGTGGTAGAGAAAAGTCGTATACACCTTAGCAGACCATTGATTATTTGATGGGAAACAAGTGCAACTGCTGTGGGGTTAGTTAAAGGTGTAACAACCAGAGAGAGAAGAGGCATCTTAGGTGCTGTTCTTGGTGTAGACTTTTATGACCTACTCCCTTAAGTATGTTTCTGTATATTGGACATAGGCCTAATTAATCTGGTCATCAGATCTGAAGATGCTCCCATCAGTGCTCAGCAAAATAAGTATCTAAAAGCAATGAATACTTCTCTTTATCATCTTCTTGAGTGCAATCTCAGCTCACCGTGGCCGTTCTCTCATTGCTACCCCGAGATCTCACAGTTCTGCAGGGAGTCACACATGTCTTTGACTTGTCTCTTGTGCCTCTGCTCGTAAATGCGTTCAGCAGTTTCAGTGACCATTTCAAGACCATGACTGTACAACGTGAGCCTTTCTCTCTATTCCTGAGTGAGAACTCGATGGGAAAACAGGGAGACTTCTTTTCAGGGAGGATGGGGTGGGAAGTGGGAGGTGAGGTGGCAGGAAGGGTTTTATCAAGGTCAGGCAGTCTGATGGTACCTGAACACTTCCCTATTGTTTCACTATTATTTATTTATTTTTTTAGTAGCTTTTCTCTAGCGGGACAGGTGCTCCCTTACAACTGCTAAAGTCACCCTTCAGAATATTCAAAATGGACTTTTCTAGACCCAAAGGAATCAGGAGCCCCAAACCCCCCAAAAACCCCCAAACCAAACAGAAACCCACCAAACAACCAAAAAAAACCCCACCCCAAATCTGAGAAGCTCACTTAATATTCGAAAATCTCATTTAAACTTTGCATTTCCTAAATTTCCTTTTAAGAATATGGACAAACTAATCAGTTAATGGTTTGGAGCTTTTTAGAAAAAAGAAAAGAAGTTTATATAATGTGCAAGTACGAAGGTGCCTTTCAGTGAAACCCATGATGATTCTCGCTAGAGACTTAACAGATAAACGTTAAAAGTGTCCAGGTAAGGGAAATGGTGTAAATCCATCACGTAAGGCAGGTTGTTTGCTTCTTGACGTTAGGTTTGATCCTGTGCATTCCTCTTACTTTATGGTCTGATTCAGTGCTGAGACATATTATGACCTGCCGTACTTTCAAATGATCCCTAATGCAACGCTATGCTGTAAGGATGTACCCATTTGTCAGTACAAATCAGATGTAGTTACATTGTTAGTTAATGATATGTTAATTTAACATAACTTAAAAGAAAAAAAGAACAATAAAATCCCCTGAGATAGTGTATTATGTTTTAATCACACTGTGACAGGAAAAGCAGTGTCCCCTTCTATACTCTATGAGAGAATTCTACGGCTGGCAAAGAGCTGATGGGTGATCTTGTGCTCCTCTCATGGCTTCGCTGATAAGAAGGAAAAAAATCTGATTCTATCCCACACAAACGTGCACAGTGACCTCGAGTGGTATGTGTGAAACAAAATACAAACAAAATCCCACCACAGGCCTCCTTCAATATTTACACGCTGTGGTCTCTAAGCAATCCCAAACGATGCTGCTGTGGGTTTCCTGCATGAGATGGGAAACACCAAAGCACGACACTTGAATCAGGTTAATTAAGTCTTTTAATATTCTAGTGTGATTTTGTATTTAACTAAGCAGTAACAGTCCTAGTCAGTTTTATCTAAACTGCTGGTCTCTAGAACTGAACTGCTAGATGCTAGAACTGAATCTACTCCACGTGGCAATTTTAACTGCACTTACTGATTCCCATCTCAAATCTGACTCCAGGAAGAACAGGTTAAGATTACACCTAAGCTTTATATGGAAGTGATGGCTCCTTTTCGACATCAACTCAAATCCATTTGATCCATTTGAAAACATTTTTGGTCGTGATTTACACTTGGCCTTCATTTATATTTATAACTTGAAACAGACCTGAGCTGTTTTCCTAAGGAAGTGAGTGGGATGTACTAGAAAGCTGGAGCCGCCGTGATGACATTTTCTAATAGCCTCTTGGGACCCAAAATTGGAGGAAAAGCAACCACGTTTGAACTCTGCCCTTCGCCAGTGTCTATTTCTGTGAATGCAAGAACAGCAGACAGTATGTGGTCAGTCCCAGGACTGTCTTTGTGAATTGTACTGTGACTAGGCATGCTGCTGAGAAAACGAACCAAGGAGCAGAGCTGAAAGAAGGGTGCAGGTGGGGCTGGGGGTGCTCTAAGCAAGCAGTTCCCCCTTTCTGTGCTGCTTGTGCCTTTTTTCTTCAGCAGGGAGAAGCCCTTCAGTTCCTCCCTGAAAATTGTGTTTCTCTTCCCTGTTTCGTTAAGTGATCCTGAAGGTCCTCTCCTGAGCCTCCTTGAGCAGAAACTGTAAAAATAAAGAGGAAAACTCTTCTCCTGCCTGAGACAGTGATCTGTTAAGTTCCCCTGCTGCTAAGATACTACCTGCTTTGAGCTACTCCTGTATTTTCTGGAGTATGACCTGACCCAACCCACAGCCATCAATCAACAATTAAAGTCTAAAGTTGGGAAGAAAAAAAAAAGTGTGATTGAAATTTAACACAAAATTTTTGCTAACTGGTGAATCAGTGTGAACTATCAATGTGAATGAAAAGGAAATAAGTGTTTTGTATAGTTTGTTAGTGTCAACGTATTCTAGGATTTAGATATTAAATCCTGTGCTGTGTTTTAATGCATAACACTAAACCTTTTTTTCCTAGAGTAATCAAAACCTGAAATAACTGAAACCACCTTACCTCTATATTTATGTCTGTGACTTCTTAAAACTTGACTAGAATGGCATGAACTGAGTATCTGAACTACTCCATCAGTATGCAAAACTACATCAGTCATCTGTACAGCAGCACAAGACTATGATAAAATAAAGCAATGAAACAAAGCACCGAGGTGAACTTTGTCCACAGGGAAGCCTTTTTAAGTGATCCAGTGTCAGCAAATTGCTTACTAATGTGTTGACTTACGGCAACCCTCAAAAGTAAAATGAAAAGGCTGGAATTTACAGCATATCAATGAATCAGTTGATAAGCTTTTACTGGTTTAATATCCTCCTCATTTGGCTGCTTGGAGCCACTTCAAGTTAGCAACAGAATGTTTACCATCTCCATGTGATAAAGGAAGTCAAACGACTAAACAAATTCCGGGACCATTATACTGTTTGGTGAGATTTAAATTAAAATCGTTGGGAGAAATCATGTGGAGGGGGGAGGAAGAAACTAAAGTCAACTCCATCATTTCACAGCGACTTACCTCGCTCCCTAAACAATGGCAAGATTTTTAGCAAAGCTGGAGATAATGTAAATGCGTTTGAAAAGATTTAATTGCACCAATAAAAGACTATACCACAATTAAATGACATACAGAAGTGACATTGGTAGGTAGGATCAAAGAAACTCACTACCTAACATGCTGAAGCAACACCCTGCTTTCTGTGTATGGTAGCGCAAAAAAGTAGCCTCCTTTGGTTTCAGTGACCTTTCTTATCTCCTTTGATCTAGATTATTAAAAATTTTAATGACAGGTGTAATAAGGGCTACTGTAGTACCCTGAAACAAGTAATATGTGTCCTTCCCAGTGCTAATATTTCAGACTTTATTTTGTATTTTGTGTATTTATTTAAGCATATGAAACTTGAACCTTTGTGATCCTTCCACGGGAGGTATTTTATTTATACTTTTTTTCCCAGTTGTTATGCCATTTGATTATGCAAATGTTCAGGGAGTGACATTTTAAAAGCACAGCGCAAGTTCGAGAGGCAAAATTTCTTCTAGAAGAGCTTTTTAGCATCTGGAAATGGATAGCTCCTTGTGAAAAATTTCTTCAGTGTTTTCATTAACCAACACTTGAAAGTATAAGAGTGAACAGCAGGAAAACACATCTACACCTCCCACTTGAAAGCTGCTATGAGAAGTAAGTATATATCCTTTAATCCCAACTGGTACAGAATTCATTTGAACATGGCTAATCCATATGAGAGAATTTTATAAATTTATCCTTAATAGAAGGTACAAAAGTAATGCCCATTCTGTTCCCTGAAAAATCCTGAGCAGTTATATATCACAGAATCACAGAATACCAGCTTGGAAGGGACCTCAGGGATCATCTAGTCCAACCCTTTAAGGTGAAGAAATACAGTTTAAATGAGCTGGCCCAGCACCCTGTCAAGCTGAGCCTTAGAGCTGCCTGAAGGTGAGGAATCCACCACTTCCCTTGGGAGGCGATACCTATGTCTAATAGCTCTCATGGTGAGAGAATGATTTCCTAATGGTGTGGATTATATATGGAAATTATGTTAAACGGTGACCTTCCCCCAGCCTATAACCACGTGATGAAATGTGGGCAGCCTGCCAAGCTGCTTCTCCCTAAAACAGGTCTCTAAGATGGGGGCCCTGGCCACCAGCTCAGGGTAGGTTGCTTGGCGGGCTGCTGCTGTAGCCAGCTGAAGTTCGTTAAGAGAAATTTTGACAAATGATGCTCACCTGCAACTTTCAGCATATTCAGTAGCCTTCTTCAACTGCCCTTTACCAGGACCCTGTTTATAGCTAAGTATGAGCCTACAGAAAATTGACAACCTTACTGGAAAAGAAGGACCTGACTGTTCTCCCAGTCTGCCAGGCAAAAAATGTGTTTCTGTTGTCTTATCATGCTACATGAGGACAGTCACAGCCCACCGAAGGATTCCAGATGTGTCTGAGCACTTTCAAGTGTAACATTAGCTTTCTTCAGGTACCTCTGTATTCACTATTTTCTCTGTTGCAAGGAGGGACTTTGCATTGGTTACAAAGACAGCCCAGGAAGCAGCTCTCTCAGGGTTAGGGCTGACAACAGGGTTTCCTCTCTCCTCTACCGCTGTTACCACACAAGCAGAACAGTGGTGCCAGTTTTGTCCCAACAATCTACCAGATCACCATCAGGGTACCTTTCTCACTGTCACACATAGGCGCATGATATAGCAGGAGAGGGTCTTTGCCTCCAAAGCTCTCCTGTGACAAGATACAACCAAGTAAGCGAGAGAAATAGTGACAGACAGTAAGAAGCCCTTTGCTGCAAGCGCTCTTCTGTTTAACGCAGTGATTTAAAGAAAAAAACAACCGTCCGATTTAAGTATTGGTTTAAACCTACACTGATTTAGCTTTCAGCTTGGGTAAGAGTATTCTCCTAATTGCATGTGCTGGCTACGCTTAACTGGCTGCCTTGTGTGGCATTTTTTCCAAGAAATGTCTGTTAAGCAGGCTTTTTCGTAGCCTGGGCTGGAGATGGCTTCTCTGGCTCCCTGAGGGGTGGTTTGGGGATTGCTGAGGATGTGTCAGAGCAGTTCTTGTGACTAAAAAGCTGAGCTGGGCTGGCTGTTACTAGATTGGGGAGAAACTGGAAGTTGGTAAAGGAGGGCTTGAAGATTGCACAGGGAGCCTGCAGCAGCTTTGTGCTTAAAGGCAAGTGGGGTCACTGCAAAATGCCTGCACCTGATTTGGCCTCATTTGTACGGGGTCAGGACCCTAATTTATTGCAGTCTGCCTTGCATCTGAGCAGAGGGTGGAGAAGGGCAAAGCTATGAAATGGAACTATCCAGTTCAGCATCCAGTGAGAGAACAATGACAGTGAAAAGAAATTTCAATTGTTTGCTGATTTGTTTCTCCCCTTATCTATATCGCCTTCATATAATTCTATAGGAAAAAAGACTACTGTGATTTATCAAAAAGAGAAGGGAAATACAGACCCTCAGAAAACACACCCGCTATTGTTGGCCTAGGCAAAAGGCAGGCCTTAAAACTAAATATTTAAATTATTTTCCTTACTTCTACATTGTAAAGAGAATGGAATGAACATACTAACAAGCGAGTGCCTCCAGTGCTGCCTGTTTGATATGAATAAGGAGTAAAGGAAGAGGCAGAAAGCTGACGTACAGGAGTTTTGATTTAAGGGAGTAGAATCAGCCCAAAGAAGCAAATGCAACATACCTTCTTCTCAAAGAATTGCTTTCTCAACTTGCTATCTTTAGGAGGCACTGTTTTTCTCAAGTTTTCATACCATTTTCTAACAATGTATCCCCTCCAGGAAGCTTGAATTCTGCAAGACACAATTTTGCTCGAGAAGAGGAAACTCAAATTTATATTATTTTACTATTTATATGAAGCAATCATCATATATATATGTATATATTAACCAGTAACTTTTGTAGTGCATTCATTCTGTCTAGTTCCTTATTATATTAAAGTTTTAACACATTTGGAACATTATTTGGAAATACATGTTGCCCAGTGATTACACCTGTAGTAGAAGCAAGGCTTACCTAGTAGCGCACTTTACTTTAAACAAGCGTGCCCCATCATGTATGACTCTGGTCTGATACTGCTCTTTTCTGCACATAGGACAAGACTTTTTACCTGTAAATTTTTCAAAGGCTTTCAGGCATGCCTGAAAAAAGAATTGCGATTACTTACAATGCATTTCACACAACTGGAACAAATGAAACAGGATAGATTGCAGAATGTACAACCAGTTTATTTATCGATCCATAAACATATTTTTATATTGAAAATGTTATAGAGAAATTTGTAAATCTCCACATATCCACATGAAATTTCATGAATTAAACTATTCCTGCCTAGTATACAGACGTTTAACTCAGTTACAAGCTGTTTTCCTATATGGTTTTAAAAAAGGTAATTCCATTTTATTAAGTGCTTCATCATAAAATAGATTTAAATTATATTTCTTACCATAAAATTCGGGAATCAAAATGACTTCTCAAGATCATTACATTTAATTCATTAAGATGGTCACTTAAGTAATTTAATTCAAATACTCGTGTATTATGTGCTTCAATAGTTACATAAAAATGTACTCACTTTATGGAATACATGGGAACATGAAAGCAGCACCTGTTTTTCAAAGGAAAAAAAACCCAACAATGAAACCTGACTTTAAACCATCCTAAAAGCTGACAAGTAAAAAAATGCTGACAAGAAAAATTCTCAGTGCCTGAAAGATTACCGGTTTCTTTCTGTTACTGCTTCAGTCTTTCTGGTGAAAATAAAATTAATCCTCTGTAGAAATTACTTGAATTTATTACATCTTAAACTGATACGTGAATTTTGTGTTAACAACACGTGCAGTGGCAGAATGCAAGAAATGCCAACTGCTACTGACTGGAGGAAAAGATTCTAAGACAAGTACTTAAAAGGAAAGTTGATATTTTTTCCCCCCTTTTCTCCATTGAGATGTTAAATTTCAAGAACTGGTATACATCAAATGCAGCAGTTCACGCATATTATAAAAAAAACAACCCCAAAATCAACAGAAAACAAAACAAAAGAGAAAGCATGTTCACAGGCGACAAGAAAACTTCACCTTTATCTGACCTAAATTCCCACCAAATGCCGATGATCTCCATCCTGACAAAAGATAAGAGAGTTGGACAAAAAAGGCAGTTGGCTCTTAGAGGAAGGAAAAACTGGGAAAGGAGTGAAAACCAGAACAAGTAGTGTGCACTATTGAGCTGGCAAACACAAAAGGATTAATGGCTAGCAGCCAGCTGAAGGGAAAGCTTTCAGATACAGTGGCTTTCTTCCCTTGAGTGAGGAAAGCTAACGAAATACTGAGGACAAAAAGAATTCCAGAGGTATTTCCCTTTTTGTGCCAAATCTAAAGTAACCTTTTTAATGAGAGCTGTCTTTTGCTCTCTCTTGTCAAGCTTTATAGACTTTGAGGGCAGCCAGAGATGGGGAGAATGGTCTTTTGCGAGATCCATTCCACCTGCCTGTGGACAATTGCACACCTTCAGTTAATGCTGATATAAAAGGAAGGAAAAACCCTGGATCTAAGGTTGTTAAAAGACCTTGATTCACATTACAGACTTGGCTGCAAAAAGTCTTCAGGAAAAATTAACACACAGAAAAAAAATAATATCCTAAAACACACTGTGGAAAGAAACTTGTGAGCAGTTGGGATAATTCTTCTAATTACCATCATCACCTCTCTAAAGCAGCACTCCTCTTCAATCAGTCATTTGTCCCTTGTGATTAATATTTTCAAGATGATAAATGAGAGACTCTAATAAAACATGATGTATTTATGCTTATGCTACATGCATGCACTGAATAAGGCCATTTAGGCAAAATGCAGATAACCAAGGGAAGCGACTGGCTATCAAGAGGACACCTACTTTCATTTTCCAAATACAAATAACGATTGAACTAAACTGCAATTAACAGAACTTGTAAGAAACCAAAATATATCTTAGATTGTTTAATAAGTGAATATTTACCGTTCTGCTGAATGAAGGCTAGGATTGTATCTAGCAGGAGTCTAAATGAAGCAGAAAATAGCCTACATCTGCTTTGCAAGAACAGATAAAAAGGATGATTGCTTTCTCCACCACTGTCATAATATCAGAAGTGGGCAAACACTATCAAACTTTCTCTACCATGTCCTGTCCAAAATACTTTCAGAGTTGGCCACTGATAGCTGGATTCAGATAGTAATTGCTAAATACTGTTTTACAGTAGAATCTTTCCTTCCTTTCATCCTCCAGCTAATGATTTTTAGCAGTAATGCTGTTTCTTTCTAAATACAACTGTGTAGTCCACCCAATTACACATTTATACGCATACCTGAGGTCGAAGGGCAAATTCTTCCCTGCATATCGCACAAGGCTGTACGGAGTCTCCATGCTGTATGGATCTCTGCTTTATTTTTACCCATTCTTCAGCACTCAGTGGCAAGGAAGGAGGCTCAACTAGGCCTAGTTTCTGAGCTGTAGACAATAGCAACAACAAATCACTGGCTGCAGACAATGGATTTTCTTCATGTGAGATTCATCAATGAAGCACTTGTTTACAAATACTTTATACAGATATATCATATAAAACTGTCATCAGACAAACCACTGGCATGCAACATGCTTCTTCCTATTAATTATTCAGTAATTGTCAGAACCTCTTTTACATGCAAGATTTATACAGGATTTTTTTTTTTAAAAAAGTAAACTTTTATTTGTGAAGTAATTTGGATGTATTTTGATACCTTTTCACAGCCATTAAGATGGGGATTATTAACTAGACAATGTAACAGCGCGCATAAATGTTACTTCAAATCAGTATAAACAAAATCTCTCCATGAGATTTTTAGTTCTAAATGGAAAGGGTCAACTCTTACATTAGTAGCAAAACCTTCGCATAAACCAGAGATTAGTAAGTAGCACTTATTTGTTCTGTACAAACTCTCGAAACCCCGTCAGACAGCCTCTATATCCAAACCCATCATACTAGTTAGTCATAAAGAGAAAAGGAACCCTGACAAACCAAAGGATGGGGTTTTGGTGATCCACTTGCTCAAGTATTATTATTCTAGGATAGGATTTATTAATTTTTGAGACATAAATTCTGCTCCTGAGCTCATCCATCTCCAGATGTATATCGTTAATCACTTAAAATTTGCACAAAACTGTCTTTGATCTTTTTAAAGTCAGGTACTAAGGGAATTATAAGGAATACTTTCTTCCCT
>WEIS01055541.1:28661-43298 GCA_013389965.1 Todus mexicanus | reverse complement strand
CCTGTTCCGGTGTCTCACCACCCCCCACAGGGAATTTCTCTTCCTGTAGTTAACTGAAGTGTTAAACTGCTGTCATTATGGGTTACTGGACCAACTGGGAACCCTGTCTCTGCTGAAGGGAACAGCATTGGCCCGTGTGCTGCAGCAGCCCAATTAAACATTCACAGGATAAATAGCATTAGTTAGCTGGCACGTGTGAGGCACAGGGCGCGGATGTATGACCAACTTGATTTCCATTCTTAAAGAGGTTTCCAGGTGTAATACAAACAAGGCAAACTGAAGGGATGGCTGGTTTGGAAAACTAAGAAGAGGAAGGCAGAAAGCACACCTCCAACCTGCAGCAGCTCTCCACTTCCTCTTCCGTATCTGCGCACGCTGTGCTCAAAAGCTTCTTTCAGAGTGGAGCCTTTTACCCTCACCAAATCAAAACGACCTCCAAATGGCAAAACAGACAGCAAATCTTCCACAGTAATGCTACCTGGGGGAATGAAACTTTGGTTTATTTATTATATATATATATTATTTTTTTAATTTACAAAATTAGCATAGGATCGTTTAGCAGTACAAGTTTACAGGGAATGTGGCAAATAGAATTTAAGAAAATGAGGGCCTGTGTTGGTGAAAATCACGTATATTGTCCTAACCAAAGAACCTGTGCCTTCATCATCCAGCAAGTATCAAGAGCAATGAATCTGTTTGATGTAACGGCAGGTATTGTTATTCAAGTAACTCTACTAAAAGAGATGACAAACCACCAACCTAAAGTGAAAAAACACAGCTATCCTTACTAAGTCAAGCAGTTTTTCCAATGGCTTAACATCTGCTCACACAGTGCTACAGGAAGATTTAGCAAAACTGAAAAAGGTGTTTGTTGTCATATTTCATTTACGTGATAGCAGGTAAATAAAACCTGTAAAACATAAGCATTCAGACAAAAAGTAGCAGAATTTACTTATTCTGCAGAAGGATCCCAGTGACCGGTTAACCCTCTAAAGCAGAAGGTGAAGAATATCTACTTTGTTCCAAAGCACCATGAAGAGAGGGAAATTATAAAGAGCACTGTGCACAAACAATGCTAGTAACTTCTATTAATGTCAGCCTGAGTGCAGTTGTGCTCTAATGATGGATAACCACTTGAGAAAGTTTGAAATTGCTTCCAAACACTGCAAATCACAACAAAACAAGCCCATACGTAATGTTGTGTTCCGGTCTGCACGATAATTTAACTCTTTCTTCTCAAGAAAGTTGTCATTCCGCTTGTAATTTTACATACCGTTAGCGTTCTGTTCATCGATGGGTGACCGTATCCCACCTCCATTCAGGATGCACATTGAAACATGGTTCCATGACTTTTTATCCGGATGCACGACATTCTCGTAAAGCTATCAAAGGAGAATGTTCAAGGTGATTTTTAACATTCACTTAGTCTAGGCTCTGAAAATTTGCACACAATACAATCTGAGACTGAAAAGAGACAGAGGGGTTTTACATTTTCTGTGACACTACCTTCAGCCCTACTGTAGAATAACTAATTATTTAAAAAATGCAAGGCAAACCACATAAAAATAAGAAAAATATTTTCCTTCTTCTGTAATGAACTCTCACTCTCTCCTGTAGTCTCTGTGTATACGACATGATCAGGGCAGGCCAGCTGAACAAAGGACGGATGATTTTTTTGATTTCAATAACTGTGATAAAGATTCATGATTTGAGCTTATTTTGAGAATCGGGAAGTGGAGAGGACCTTCTATAGCTGTACGTTAAAAACATGTAGGGGAACGTATAAATTAATCTAGCTCTTGTAGTATGTTGCACAGAATTAATATTTTTCAGCTTCTCTGAGATGGTTTTTAATATTCAGAATGGTCTTAGCAAACTAGAATAATGTAGAAGAGTGGAGGAACAGGCATCAGACATGAAAATCGACTCTGCACAGCATCGCGTTTCTAACATTGGCAAGACTATGACAAAGTGCAAGGACAAGGTAATAATTGCTTGTGGCATCCTAAGTAGTAAAGAAAATGGAGATTGGGGATTTACTCACTTGCAGAAAGATGGTAAGCCTACAGTGTTAATCCTCAGAAATAACTGAGTAGAAGAGGAAAAGGCTGAGAAAAGAAACATGGATAATGGAAGGGATGGACTGGTTTCCCTACAGGAATGGCTTTGGTTATGACTCTTCAGTCTCACAGAGAGAGAAACACAGGAAGGATGTGACAGAAGTCTATAAAATCAAAAAGGGCATGTAGAGGCTGGGTAGGAAAAAATAAGATTCAGAGAGGGGTGCCAAGTACACTCAAAGACACAGAAAAGCTTTTGAAGGTAGAAAGACAATGTAGACTCGGACTGTTTGACCTCATAAAGAGACAACAGAAGGAAATATTTGAGAAGCCTATAAAATCATGAGTGGACAGGGACCAAATGTTCCAGTGCTAGGACTACTCCTTGGCCTCCAGCAGGCATCCAGACAGTGGGCAGCAGGCTGCACAAAGACAAAAGACCCAGGTCTCTGCGAGATCTGCAGGCCAGCAGCAGAACACTCTGCTATGAAGGCTGAAGGCAGTCAGTCAAAGGGAGATGGGTCAAGTACAGGGATGAGAAGTTCCAGTGGGAGTTAGTCAATACCAAGATGCCACTTCTGGCTTGGGAAGTCCCTGAGACAGAGGCAGATTTGAATACAGTATCTCCACAGGCTTGTCCAGAAGTATGCTCTTGCCTCACCCTCCTCACTCAGTTACTTAATTCATTATAGCCTTGCTTCACCAGATCTTCCTAGGGACACGCTAGATATTACGGCACAGAGCCCACAAGCTAAAATTTTAGAGTCTGGGAGCACTTCGTCTGATAGCTCTGGAGTAACACTTAGATGTGATTGCCACTTGCAGAGGCAATGTCTTACCACAGCATCACAAAGCAAATTCCCCATGTTACATTCTTGGAAACGGCAAGCTTGGCTTGTACCATTCAGGTAAACACTAGTTTTTCCGATCTCTTTAGAGTAATTCCCCAGGTGTCTCCTCCATTCTTCCACTTCTTCTTTAATGTGCTCATCTATAAAGTAGCATAGAAGTGTAAAATAGGCATCACACATATCTCATATTAATGACACTTCAGTGAATACAGAGCTTAGGAAAAAAACCCTGCTCTTCACAATTCTAAAATGCTACACTTTCCCTAAAGGCTCTTCAAGCAACACGTCATCTACACTCACTTCAAACGAAGCCTGTAAAGGGAGCAGGCAGGACAGGACAATCAAGCAAGCAAGCTATTCCTGTGCCACAGCAAGGTTATCTCCTCTATAACGCTTAATATTTTTGCCCAGTCCTGTTCTAACCTCTGAGCAATGGGGTTTCTAGCACCTACCTTGACAGATGAGAGCTACTATACAAGAATTTTTAACATACAAGTGAGCACGGTCTTTATTTGACATCACATCTTTGGTTGTGCTTTTTTCTTTTTCCTAATTATAGCTTCTTCCCCTTTAATGTAGTGCTAAAAGGAATACTAGCTCAAATATCAATGTCAAGGAATAAATTTATTCTCTATGCACATCTGTCTGCCAGGTGCAAATCTAGTTCTTTCAGCAAAAAAAACCAACACCAGGTACAGAGATACTTATATATACAGACAGGTAATATCACAACTGTTTTATATCAGCTATTAGTTTAAGCAATTTGCCAGGTAAATGTCAGCAACAGCAACTCTTATAAAACCAGAACACCTATATATCTGAATTTTTACTTTTACTGACATCAGAGAAAATGTAAAGTCTCTTTACATCATCTCATTACATAAATAGATGAGTGAGAATAACATAATGAATAAGGGTATCCATGAACACATTACTTTTAAAGCATTCATTTTACAAATACTCTGGTAGAACCTAGAAAGTCTGATAAAAGCTCAGAGCTTCACACAACAAGCACTGGACAAGAAACAAGGACTAGAGAAGCAACCCTGAGCAATTACAGAGCTGACAAAAAGCAGCTAACGGAGCTTGGGCAGAGTTACAAACAGAAAGCAACAAGAGACTCTCCTCCTCCCAGTTCCTTAATGTTTCAGAACTGGAAGACTGAACACACTCAGCACTGAAAACAAGGAGCCATGGGGTTTGTATATTATGTTTGCACACTGCCAGCTTATATTTGCCAGCAAATATTCCAAGCTTATTTCTGGAATCCTCCTACTTTTCTATATTGCCCTAAAACTTTGTTCTGAAGATCACAGCCTCTGGCAATAGAGTATAAATCAGTCCTTATAATCTTTTAAATCATAATTACAGGGCTAGCTAAAATGGGCTTTGCCAAATGTTAAGCTCATCTGTCACTTGAGTTCCTGCAAAAGGATCGTCAGTGATTTTAAATAGACAAAAACATACACAGAATTTGTGTGGATTTCAAAGCCACTGTTCAGAAAGAGAAATTGAGGCAAATGGGTACAACTGTAACACAGCCTGAGCCCTTCACCAGAGAGAAGTGAAAGCTCAAGAGGAGAGCTGAATTCTGCGACACAGTGTGTTTGATATCATAACTCTTGAATTGCAGTAGAGTACTGCAGGCAAATTCAACAGCCCTTGACACATACCTTCAGGAACACTGCTGTCCAGTAGAATGGGGTTCCCAACTGCTTCAACTACATTTCCTTTCTTGTCAAATGTAACATTTAAGTAACCAAGGTATTTTCCATAAGCGTATGCTTGTACAACTGGCACCTTCCTCCCATCATCTGAGTCCACCATGAATGGATATGGGCCAACTGGCTGTTCGGTAGAGGGTGGTGTGCCTGCACGAAACAAGCATGTAAAGTGGGTCTTCATCTCACAGGACCTTCAAGGAATTATGTGAATGACATTTCAAATGTTTCTCAGCCTCAAAAAACCAAAATAGGATATTAAGCGGAAACAACAATGAATGTATTGGATGGCAAGCACACATCTGATTGTTCAGTTATGCTATTTCATAAGAGACAATGCTGTTTTCAGGACATGAGCTCTAATAACTGCCACAGTGTTTTTTAAGTTGTGACAGCACACTCCTCCATGACATCATGTCACAATAACAAAGGAACTTTTCATTCCAATTATTTCAATCTAAACCTCTCAGAATGCACATACCAGCCTCTGGCTGGAAAATTCATTGTGAAGCCTTCACGCTACGTTATTCTGCATCAGATAGAAAACATGCTACGCTTTCCCTAAAGGCTCTGAATGTTAGCAAAACACACACAGGACTTCTCGATATGAGAAAGTCTAACCTATTTTTATTGGTAATATGCAGTCAAAATACCTACAAGAAGTCCCATGAATTTGCACACACACCCAACTGATTCTTTTTTTCACTACACCAAACTTAGCCTCCAGAATTTCAGAGAGGTTGCAAATCCTCTGCAAAAGCAAACTTCATTAGCATTAGAGTTATTAGAGTTATGTAGTCATTTAAAATTCTTACTGACCTGTAAAGTTCGAAGAGTGATTAGACGTAGGACTTGGAAACAGATTAAAGCAAAGCATTCACAGAGAACAGAGATCTCAGCTCAATCAGCACAAGCTATCACGGGATTTAGAAACCACGCAGGGGAGGAGAGCAACAAAGAAAACTACACAGCACAGCTCTTGCACCAGCCTTCTCCCTGTCTCCTTAACAATATCGTTGGAGTAGTATCGCTACTCCAGGTAGTTATTCCTGTCAGCATTTCTACCCCATCGTCAGCGAAGACCAAGGTCGGGCAGCTCTGAGTGGCATCACGTGCTCCATGGCAAGCTCCACTGCAGAGCCTCCCCGAAGTGTGCTGCTTGCTCCTGTTCCAAAGCTGGGAGCATTTCCCACCCATACGTTGGTGAGAGCTGGGGTGCCAGCAGGGCATGGGTGTGGGGGAGCAGCCACAGAGGACATGGATCCGGAGGAAAGCAGGCTCTTGACTTCCACTGCTCACAGAACAACTGGTTTCCTTCCATTTACAGTTGTTTATGTAATATGAAATCCTGGAATAAGCAGCATGACAAATGTTCCTCCTAGAACTCCAACATGATTTATTATTTATCTCTAATCCCTCCACTTCTCCAAGGAAAACGGCTGTTACAAACTATAAGGTGAACCAAATTGACCAGAAAATTAGTTTTTCTACTCTCAGGCTGTCCAAGAGTTGATTTTTCGATGGTGCCTCTGCACTATGCAATATTTATTTGGGGAATAATTTAAGAAATCCTGTAGCTAATGAGAACCCTGCAGGATTTATGCACACAAAAGTGGCTTTCGTTTTTTTTTGAACTGGAAAAGGACTCTGTTTTGATCTCTTGAATGAACAGAGCATTAGCAAGAAAAAGTTATGCTTTCTGGCCATCATTTTAGTTTACATCAGCTGCACATAGGTTAAGTGCTTGTCCAGACTCTTATTCTTTTCTTACTTTCTGAAGAAATACTTTCTGATACTGATACTTTCTCGCAGGATTAACTATCACTACGACACTATACCGTTACATGACAGATATGTTCCTTCTGAAACGAAAAGACTTTTCAGTCCATCGTATCCCCGAAGAAGACAGCACTAGAATTCATGCACACATCTCAGTCAAATTGTGAGACGCTGCTTCATTACAAGTGCACAGATTAATACTGGGTAACTGAAGAACCTGTAACACTTTCCTATTTTCTTACCTTGTTTTCAGCCAACATTCTTACATTCTCAAAACATCCTTTCTGATAAAAACCAGAACTCAAAATGCTCTAACCTAAAACTGCCATTACTGTTTGAGTCAGGTCTACAAACCCAAAGCACACTTGAACAAGTCAAGACTATATTTGCCCCATCTCCCTTTGACTGCCTTCAACCTTCACAACAGTTGGTGGCAGAGCTTGAAATGGGTACAATAAATTTGGCAATAATTTACCTTTGCTCCTTTGTCCTGCTTTGTACAGGTCACCTTGAATATCCACAGTATTAAGTTGGGGTACTTCTTGCTCACACACTGTATTAAACTCTTCTGTGGAAGTTGCGGATCAGTACCAGCTACGAATCTGGCCCAGCACAGCCAGCAGTAAAGTACTTTTTGTGAAAGTCCTCCAAGTGTGAAGTGGAAACAATCAGTTTCAGCTTTGCTTTAGAATCAACATTTTAGCAAGACTTAAAATACCTGTATAGAGAAATGTGTTTGTATGTCCTCCAATTACAACATCCACTCCTTTCACTTTCTGGGCAATATTCTTGTCCACAGTAAAACCCGAGTGTCCTAGTGCAATTATTTTGTTCACTCCCATAGCAGTAAGTTTGTTCACTTGTACTTGCAATGCTTCAATTTCATCTTCAAAGATTACATTATCCCCTTGAAAAAAAACCACAAAACAGACCAAACATTAACGCATTTACAAAGTAACTTAATTACTAGTTTTAAAAAAAATAATGTAGTTGATGCAAAATACTATTTTATATAATTAATAAAACTTTGAATGTCAGTGGCTTTCAAATATCCTCAGCTGGTTGCAGTTCTTGATCTGATGTTTTCCGGTCTCTCGGGGGCACGTGTGCACTCAGACTAATGCAACATTCCAGCACTGAGCTGTACTTACTTGCCTATACTAAACAAGTTGTAACTCCACAAACAAAATCCAATAACAGCAACTGCAGGATCACAGACTGACTGGCTTTTTTATTATTATTATTGTTATTATTTTGTTATTTTCTTTCTAGAGAAAGGAAACTTAATATGTCAGTAAATGTCCGAGTATAAACACTTCTACTTTAAGCCTTTTTTCTTCCCTATCTATATTTCTTTGATACCTTCCGTCTTCTCCCAAGTTAAATCTCTCTCTTTTTACTCCACACACATATTGTTCTTGCCCACCACCAAGGCTTTAGACAGTGTCTTCTTCAAAATCCTGCACTAAACTCTGAATTGCATTTTTACACAAATTACCTCACCTAATGTGACCCACTTTCAGTAATAGCGATACAGCAGAGCACACAATTGAGCTACCATCCTGATCATAAAGAACGGGAAGTCTGGAAAGGAGAAACCTCTTCCGGACCACAATGTTGGGAAACTCACAATCTTTCTGCAAGGTTTCTGTGCCCACTGAAATTACTCTAACATGACAGTTACAAGAGCACTAAACAAACATGCGTTTCTATCCCGGGCAAAGCGTTTTGGGTTGTGCAAAAGGACTTCCTATGTAAGAGGCTAAATTCTTTGACCAAGTTTTAAGAATAGAGTTTAAGAACAGAGTCAACAAACTGTAATCCTAAACCTTCCGGTGAAGGCAACTGAGCAGCATATCTAACGATTCCTCCTTTACCTAGTTCCTCCCCTTCCTGCAAAGATTTTTGATCAAACCATTTTGAAATACGCCTTTCAAGTCAAAAGATTTACATTATTTCATAACAAAGGGAGGAGTGAAACGAATTCACAACCCAGTGCAAAATGTCTCAGGAAACAAAGAGGAAGTTGCTACAATGGAAGAGATAAAAGAGGGTTACATAAATTGATTCACCACCACACCCATTGAATAGTTCTGTTACTGCCAGAGGGAATCTCTGTACTGCACATTGCAGAGTGAATTGTGCAGTGCATCCCCACATTTTCTTCCTGGGGACCTCTTCTTAGAATCAAAAAGTCATAAGTTAATTGAGGTTGGAAGGGACCTCTGGGAGCCATCTAGTCCAAACCCACTCGAAGCAGGAACTCAAAGCCAGATGAGGATGCTCAGGGTCTTGTCCGAGCAAGCTGAAATTCCACAACCTCTCTGGGCAACCTGTTTCATGGCTTAACCACTCTTACCATGACAAATTTTTTCCTTACGTCCCACCATAATTTCCTGTGGCACTACTTGAGCCCATTGTTTCTTGTCCTTTCTCTGAGCCCCTCTGGGAAGCGTCTGTCCCTGTCTTCTTTATAAACCCCCTTAAGACAGCGGAAGACTGCCCTTAGTTCCCCCCTTAGCCTTCCTTCTCCAGGCTGAAGGAAGCCCACCAGCTTCAGCCCCTTCATGCTTGACAGGAGCTGGGCCTGATGCAGAGCTACTGGCAAAAGTGGAAGTCTGAGAAATGCTCCTTGAGCATAGGCCCTTCACATGCTCATCTTGCCACCCACAGACCAGCTACAATGGCCACACACACCACAGCGTACAGGCCAGTTCTGTAAGCAGAGTTGAGCTCTCTAAATGAAGAGCAGGAGTGAGCCACTGACTAGTTGTGCTAGCACACAGTTGCCTGCAGGCTAACTTCTCCCATGGCGTGCAGCCAGGTGGCCCTTGATAACCAAGCTCTCCCCATCAGCACAAGCTGTTAACCCTCTACACCACAGCAGCCTACAATACTTAAGAGATATTATTATCAATCTTCAACCCGTATTTAAACAAACCCGTCAACCTATTTTCATAATGAGGGGGAAAACAAGGCTTGTCCCATGCCAGTAAGTCCATCTCTCTCCCAGGGCCGTTACGGCAGGGCACAGGCAGCCACTGGCACTGAGGTGGGCTGTAGCAGCGCCAACCCACCCGCCCAGTGACTGCCTGCTGCCCACCTCGCGCTCAGAAAGAGCTTCCAGCTTGGTGTCTGCAGGGGCTTCTTGCATTCCCTCTCTACAACCCAACACCTCACACAGCTTTGTTAGCTTAGCCATCTCAGCACTTGACCTCACTGAGCTGAAATGAGTCATCAGGTTCAAAAGTTATACATCAGAGAAGGGTGAGAGCAATTACGTAGTGCTCATTTCTCTAAGAAACCAGGCAAAAAGCAATATGCTCCTTAGCACTCAACTGCACATTCTTCAAAACAACCTGAACTGAAATAAAATGCTTATTTAAGAGCTAGTTATTGTTTGTGTCAGTATTTCACTTCTCTTTCAAGTCATTAAACTGATGTGACATCTTTTCTTTTTAGATGGGATAGAGTTTCAGGTAAAACATCCAAACTCTGCTATAAATGAACAAGGAAGAAGAACTGGGTGCATGTTAAAAATATTACGCAAGCTAGCCAGAATAAAGTGGAATAAATGGAATTTAAAATTCCATTTTAGAAAACTCTGCCAAGTTGATCATTTTAGTAAATATTTAGCTGCCGGTTGGGTTACAGAGTAAGCAGCTTTGGGTTTCCAGCTTATGTGAAAAGACAGTGGAAAAAACTATTATACATATCGTTTCACAGCACCACACGTGTATGTAGCATTTCTCAGGACAGATAAAGATGTCAACTATTTTGTGGGTTTTTTGCAACATAACTGCAGAACTAAAGCAAGTGAGTTGGTACCATCAAATACTAGAAAGACGATCTTGGGATTATCAGTGCAAAGCACATACATAGAGAGCTCTGTCTAAGTGCCAAGTTATGAACAACTCCTGCAGGATGTGGAAAAACTGGCTGGGCATTCAGCTGAGATAGCTGCATACAGCTAAGAGGAGGAGAACTTTAGAAAAACTGCCAATTGGCTGTAACCTATAAATTGTGCTGAGTTCCCCATCCCTATGGTTTCCAAACAGCAACATTAACAATACGTTCAGCAGAGATTAATTGTTCCTTCAGAATGGAAACACTGAGATTTAAGGACTCCATACTCTGTTCAAATATGTTGATAGCTGTTTTGGCCAGGCTATGAAAAGTACAAGTTGTGATTTCCTAATTCTGTGGAAGGTTTTGAGATTTAACAATAGAGAAATCACATAAAAGATTTACATGGAAAGCAGTTGTGTAGGAATTCGCGTTTCAGCATTTTCAAGCTTCCTATTCGCCTTGAGAACACCCTAGGAGCATACAGCGTGCCAAAGTAATTGCTGCAGAGTCTGAGAAAACTGAATCATCGGGAAGAACTCTGTAGAGATAAGCAAGGTGCTGAATTTAAAATTTGCACGTATCTTATTCACTGAGCTAAGTAATTAGGATCATAACTGGTCTGCCACAGACCCTGCTCTGTCATCACTTTAGGAGTCTGAAGGATCGCTAAGTCACGGGTGATACATAGTCACGGAGTTATATTAACAGATCCTGAATTCACATATTCAAAGCTTCCAAATGTTACTCTACACACTGAGAAGGCAAAGCAGTAAATGATAAAATCTCTGCTGACTATAAATGTCGCTGTTAAGACTCTGCCCTTCTTGTTGCTCAGTTATACTGTGGGATGCACTCAGCTTAGGGCTGCTTCAGCTCCATCTATGGAGCTAACAAGCCTTCCTTTTTAACACTGTTTTTTTCCAGCTGTGGTCTCTGTTGCAATGTCTCAGCACACTGAGGCATTCGATATGATGTCTAGATTTTATTGGAAACGCATTTAAATGCTTCAGAGAATCATTCCAACACTATCTGGATTTTCCTCTATCATATTTATTAGCAAGAAACATAATTTTATGACCTCACTGCACCAACACAGTTGTTTGGAAAAACAGATGAAATCTATTTTACTAATCCTTAATGAAGAGCAATATTGTCTGCCTGTCCGCTTTTCAAACTTAACGTGATGACAGATGGTATCCACACCATGCCCTCAAGCACAGGTGAAATTCTATTGCCTACACAAAGTGCAGATCAACTTTCTTTTTCATTGGAGGAAAACCAGAAAGGACTCTAAAAATACATCAGTGTAAACCAGAAGTGAGATACAGAAGTCTGTTCTGACCTCAGACTCCCACTTGCTGACTTCCTGACAGTTAAAACACATAGCATAGCAATTAAAAACCACAGAAGGAACAGTTTTATATTCTGATACTTCCTCAGAGTATTGAATATTCCTTTTCTCAAGAAAGCTACTCATCACTTCTTTACTAAGCAATGAAAAAAGAAGTAATTATATAAAGTTCTTTTTCAAAGGGGAAAATTTTTTAAACCAGGTATCCCTACTGCACAAGCCAAGGAAGAAAGTCCGGTTTTGTGACAGGGGGCCTGAGCTTTTAACAGGCAGTGACTCAGATCTCCTACAGCTGATTTAAATGTGTTTCTCATTCCACTAGAACATTTTACTTTACTGAAAAAACCCAAACAACTCTCAACAAACCAAAACCTCTTAAATGTTGAAAAAATAGTCAGAAATTGAGAAGTCTTTTTCCTCATCAATTCTAATTTTACTCATGAATGAAGCAATTGTGGTAAAAGATGAATGTGTGTTCCTTCTGTAGTCTAATTTCTGGAAATATTTGATAGGCCAAAAACATCTTGAGCAACTTCTGCTTCAAAAACACATATGAAGCTCTCCTTGCTTTTACTAGGGCTTGAGCATGGAGGCACCCAAGAGCAAAATTTCAACACACACGGAAATGTCTTGGTTTGAACACATTCACCGCAGAGACAAGCCGTGTTCATGTTTTAATATTTGTTTAAATGGATAGATAGCAATAAAATACAAACAAATATAAATTTAAAACACCAAACAACAATAAAACCCCCAAAGTCCCCCATTGCTGTCCAGCAATCTCAGTGACATCTTAAATTCTTAGATAATCCAGTAACGTTAAATAATTCAGGTCTGCATGAAAATGGCTTTTCATGTTAACAAGCTTTCTTCAGTTCAAAAAATCAGACAGCTACGAAGTTGGATAGTGGAAGTAAATACTGATAAAACAACGAACTTCTCACTTTTCAGCTGAAAACATTCATCTTAGGATTCAAACGAGTAGGCAAGTAATAAAATAGGAACAAAGGATATAAACATATATACTACAAAAAGCATACCTGGCTGTGAAAGAAAAGAAGTTTCCTTTGTAGTGTAGCCAACAATTCCTACTGGTTCTGAGTCAAAATGTACTATTTTGAAAGGATGAACATATTTCATCATTTCGTTCGCTAGTGGCGTTTTCCCCTTAATGTTTGCACTCAGGATGGTAAAATTGGCATTTTTAAGAAGAGGATCCAATAATCCACTCACACCTTCATCAAATTCATGGTTCCCCAAAGCCTGTGAAAAGTAAGAAGAAAATATAAGACCCTAACCTCCAATATTCAGTCTAAAAATTCTCATAAATGATACACAAGGTACATTTGAGAAAACAAGGTCTAGGTTCTAGGGAAGAAAATCCTATCTTGTCTAAACTAGCACGTTCTTGTTTCTGACAAATATAGAAAATATTTTTTTTTTTAGGTTCAGGTTTTCACTCTTTAGATTCTCTTATATTAATAGAGATGTGAAAGTCAGAATCTAAAACCTATCTACATAAGTGTTTGTCATCTTATACCAGGTTAAAACCTACTGTGTTTCATCCTGTAACTGCAAGAAAGAACATTAACAATAACCACAAAGGAAAACATATATTTTGTGCATGCAAAAAATAAATTGTTTTAAAAAATACTTAGGAAAAAGTTAAATGCCAGTAACAATACTGGTTGTCTTTAAATAAAATGCATTTTAAGAGCTTGTGCTTGGACTAACAAGTTTAAATATATGTTTATTTCACATTGAGTAAGAATTCCTGTCTGCTTTAACATGGAACAAGAAAATATGATTTTCTAGCCATCATCAATATCATTAACAAGTAGAAGTTCTAATGTTTATCAGCTAGAAAGAATCTCCACAGACAATCCATAGCAGGTGTGTGCATAACACTGTGAAAGGCTAAGCCCATCACACAAAACAAGCAGTCCAATTTATTAATTAGCAAGGTAATAGCAACAAGATGAAAATATTTACTTGTTCTAGGCTGGTTAAGCAGAAAAAAATAGACTTACCTTGGAGGACCATGGAACTTTCCCCTACCCACCCCTTTTTCATGCTTAGCCTAAGCTGCCATATGCCAGCAAGTTTGGCAATAGCCAGCAAAACCTCCTCAGAGGAAGCACAATATACACAGGGACCTTGTAGCATATTTAGGTGTTAGTGAAGGAAAAGACAGGTCTATAGAAAGATGGTAGTGGCTTAACTTGGCACACAGTAAGTTGGTACAAGTTTTCAGATGGCAACTGGAGCAAAACATGAAAGGGATGCTAAAGCCAATGGGCCAACTCTTCCAACAAAAGTGTGCTCATAATTTCATTCAGAAGATTAAGTGGGAAAAGTCTCATTAATCATCTAGTAAGGCTTACATACCTCTCTGCTCTACTAGATAAATGACCCCTATGCATTTGTTCCAACTTTTACTTGCCAAACAAGTTATGTTAACCCTGATCCCATTCCAACCCAAGCAGGACCCTGAAGCCACTACAGACATGGAAGCTCATTATTTCAGTCACCTGACTGGTAGTGTCTGTCTTTCAGGGGATACAAAGACTTCTGATTCCTTTGATCCCCACAAGCAGGTAGTCAGTGGCCAAGTGAAAAAATCAAGATACCGGTGGTAACTTGCATTTGCAACCAACCCGCTGATGCTAGTGAGAACACTACTCACAACCCATGGAAGGAGCCCAATTGTTGGCATGCTGCTACAGCACTTTTCCAAAGGAAACTGAGAACTATCTTTAAAGAAAATCCTGGTTTGGGAAGACACAGTACATTCCAACTATATTCCATTTTTAACCATATTCTAACTGCAATTCAATTTGCTGTAAAGAGTTATTATTATAACAATAATAAATGATAACACTGTAAGGAAAGTCTTTTTGATGATGACTGATGTTCTGAAATGATGTCCATAAACTGGTAGAGCATCTCAGAATGGTAGCAAGTTATTTTCTTTTGGCTGATGTATATACCTTCTGTTCTTCTTAAATATGCAATTACTTCTCTCA
>WEIS01055541.1:231-28535 GCA_013389965.1 Todus mexicanus | reverse complement strand
GATGTAACTGCAATTAGCTTGTTGTGAAAAAAACAAAACAAAACAACAACCAAAATCAACCAACCAAACAAAAACCCCCACAACAACAACAATAAAATAACAAGAAAAAAATGAATCAAACAAACAAGAAAAAACAAAAACAAAACAAAACAAAACCCCACCAACAAAAGCATCCAACCAACCACTTAGGAAACCTTGTTTCTCTTGGCTTTGTATCTTGCATTTGGATTATTTCACGTCCATTAGGATACGAGCTTTGATCAAAACTTTTCCCATAGTGTGGGTGGTTATGAAGTCTCTTGTTCATGAGAAATCACTGGTGGCTAATAATATAGCTTTATTTTTGATGTAGCTCCACCTCTGGGGATGAGAACGTGAACTGTTTGGGGTCCCTGTACCTTACCTAATTACCCTTACACCCAGAGCTTCTAGCACTCTGTACCTGTGCAATATTCTTTCACCAAATCTGAATCCATTGGCCAACACAAATGTAACTTACAAGGGGGAATAAACAGAAATATTCAGGTACACAGCATGTGATCATATAACCCTCCTTTTCACAAGAAACCAGGCTAAAAATATTTCAAAGTCAGGATATAAATTAACAGAAGGATGCAACTTAAAAGTAAAACTAGAAGACTTCTATCACCCCTCCAATTACTGCCTTTGCAGTACTTAATTGGTATTTCAGTGTCAATTGCACCACAAAGCAAGCCTAGTGCCAAGAAAATTGGGCAGGCAATACCTAGCTATACAGGAGAAAACAGGCCTGAGGTGATAATGGGTGTACGTGAGAAAAGGGCAAACCTAAAAAAGGAAATTTGTCCCGTTCGTGGAACAAACCTCTGATGTTTCCAGGCTGCTCCTGTGGCTCCTGCTGCTATCCCATAACAACTTCTATGACTCATGTTCCCTCCTTCATCCTGTTTGTAACTCTACTCCTGTATCTCACTTCTAACCATTTCAGTAATCCCCACCCTTTCTGTTGAGGATGTGATTTCCCAAATTTTGCTTAAAGAAACACTATCTCACCTTTCTGCAGTGTGGCTCTGCCCTTCTTCCCTGGTGTCCCTCCTGGACACCATCTCTACTGCATAGGTCCCACGGACAGAAGAATTGAAAACGATGCTGAAGCACTGCTCAACAGTCAGCAACTCTCTCCTCAGGCTCATTGGTAGCAGAGAAAAGTGCTGAAGTCTCTGTAGCTTCTCAGCCTATTCTGTCCCTTTCTATCCACTGAAAATATTGAAATTATACTATGCAGCACTTCCACGGTGGTTGACTACTTCAGCTAAGGCATTAGCATCCAGTACAGGCTTCTGGCTTTCCAGTATGGAGTGGAACTGGTTTTTAATCTTATTCTTATTTCTGGTAAGAAAGCTTATGGGATCTCCTAAATAGTCAGCAAATGCTCCCTACATAACGTGCTTCTAAAACCGAGCACTTGTTCAACACTGCTGACTTTGCCTGAAAGAATTTATTTTTGTGATATGATCGGAAACTGTACAAGCCCCCAGCCTGCCCATGAACCAGTCAAACCAGCAAACGCAGGGCTGAGAAATGACAGCTAGCAGCAAGCTTTGGGAAGAAAGGTAGGAAAAAACACCTCCAGCTCTTTTGGCACTGCAGAACCCCGAAGTGGTCCCCAGCTCTCAGTGAGGATGAGTCCTTAATGCCCACACTCCTCCCTGCCACCAGCGGGAGGAAAAACCCTGTCAATGTTAGTTTTAGAATGAGGAAACCATTCATTAAGCCATGTGAAGAGGGAGCAGTGTCCTTCACAGACAGACCTGCCTGTCTGGTATGAAGCGTGTTTAGCCTAGGAGAGTGCACTGGGTCATCCCTTTCCCTTCCATAGCTTTTCCGAGGCAGAGGGAAGAAACGGGTGAAGACATTTTTACCTGGGAAAGGAAAGCGTAGTCCTTTCCAGAGAAAGCAAAAAAGATGAAGACAGAGGATGCAAGATGGACAGAAAGATTTTCCCTTCAAGTTGTCAATTGGCATGAGATAAATACACAGTTACTCTCTAACAGCAGTGACTCTCAAACACAGCTTTAATCTCCCTACCCCTTTTCTGAGGTTTTACGCAAGCAAAATAAGCCACAACAATTCATGACATATTCATTGCCTATTGCCCTAAGACAACAGATTTAAGGACATGGAATGACTCCCTGTAGCCTCAGTCTCAAATTCTTCTACCTTCCTCTCAGCACTCAGACAACCAAAAGGGGCAAAGGTGCAGAACTAGCACTGTCTCACAGCTGTCCTGTTGCAGTCCCTGGGCCACTCGCTCACAGCCCTTGACACCTAATTATGATCATAGCACTTGTGGGACTGGACATGACCAAGGTGGGACTGATGAAAACCAAAAATTCTCACCCTTTGGAACAGCACTGCCGACACATGCCATCTCTACCTTCCCACAGGACTGAAGCCAGCAGGGGAGGCTGCGAGCCTCAGCCAGGGCTAACCCCTCTGTCTCTGGCCAGGCTCCTCGCCAGGCTTTTGCTGGGCTCACTTCCACGAACCTTCACCAACAGAGCCCCAAGCCCCTGCCTCTCTCAAGGGAAACTCTTCCGCTGCGTCGCTCTCTCCTCCTCTGTGTAAGCCTCGCCATCAGCTGCCGCTTTCTGGCTGCCCGTGGCGCTACCGGTTCACGACTTTATTCAGCCCATCGCCCAACACATCGCTTCTCTTCTCCTTGCTTTATCTCCTGGCCACCTTTGACCTACGACCGGCACTGATGCTCAAGGAGGCAGCAGGGGAGGAAAGGGAGGAACAGCCCCAGCACCCCGAGGAGGGGGAAGCCCCCACGGCGCCCGCCGCTCGCCGCCCCACCGTGTCCCCGCTTTACCATGGCATCGTAGCGCAGGAGGTTCATGAAGTGCACCGCCTCCCGGCCCTTGAAGCGGGAGAACCACACGGTGCCCTGGTACTGGTCCCCGGCGTCCAGCAGCAGCACGTTCCGGTGCGCGGCCCGCTCCGCCGCCACCCGAGCCGCCCTCCGCGCCACGCCGCCGAAGCACCGCCGATCCCCATCCCCATCCCGCTCCTGCTCCGCACCCGCGCAGCGCCGAGACCCGGCCCCCTGCGCCTCCACACGGCCGTGCACGTCGTTGGTGTGCAGCAGGGTCAGCCGCAGCTCCGCCGCCGCGCACAGCCACGGGGATAGGCACAGCCACATCCACAGGCACAGCCGGGCCATACCGCGGAGGTTCCGCGGCACCGGCACACGGGGCGGCTGCGGGAGGGGAGGAGGAGGAGGAGGAGGGGACGGGGAAGGCGCCGCGGCGGGGCGGGGAGCGGGGGAAGCCGTCGGAGAACCGCGCAGCCACCGCCGGGCGCGGCAGCCGCAGGTGCCTGACTCGAAGGGGCTGCCCGCTGGGGCTCCTCGGGGTCTCCTGGGGGTTCCGGCGCTGCCCTGAGCCCCCCGATCTGCCGCCCCCTCGCCGGCACCGGCCTCCCCACCGATGTCCTTCACCGCGCGTCGGAGCCGGGCTTTGAGGGCGGCTGGCTGCTGGAGGTCAAACGCGAGGGAAATGCAGCCAGCAGAGAAAGGACAAACTCCAACTCTGCTTACAGGAAGCCTTGGTGAATGTTTAGTACACCGAAAGGAGTTTCCAAACCTTCTCATGAAAATGTTTGTTTAAAGGGTTCCTTCCAACTCAACCTTCTCTCCTCTTCCTCCAGCGATGCTTAAAATAAAAGAGTGCTATTTCAGCCCTAGGAAGACTTACACTACTTTAAGAGTTGATTTAATTATAGCTCTAGCATTTTTTAGGGTAGATTCATGAATTGCCCTCAAGACTTTCCTTCCGTGGTTGAATGCTAGGCTTTTAGTTGCGGTTTGGCATCGACACACTGAGGGGGGAAACCTGCCAATGCCTTAAATAAACAATTCGTTAGGGGTATTGGTGGGGTGATTCACTCTTTGGTAAATTGGATTCACCTGTGGCCTCACCTGCTTCTTTCGGTCGTGTACCCACCATGTGGATCCACATCTTCTAACCGCTATTAAATGACAAAATCATTTAGAGAAGGAAGTTTTCCAAAGTTAGCTTTTGAGCTTCCGTGTACTATCTTGCAACTTCTGGACAACTGCGCATTGTAAGCAGCGACTGACTGCTCGATTCTTTTCGCAAAACCAGAAGATTCCCCGCTGCGTAGAGAAATGACAGTTTCTTACAGCGTTACTGAGGCTGTACAAGTTGGCGTCTCCTTTCCACCAGATAATGTCATGCCCCGGTTTCCTGGGTACCCAAAGTCTGCGGGATGGAATCCGAACCCATTTGGTCTCTTTGTTTCCTCAGATGGTTGGAAAGTGAATGAACCTGCATTTTTTTCCGTGATGGCTATGCTCTACTGTCTCTGTGCTCCCATATGACTCAAATTAAACCAGCTGTGTGATATCTTCTCATTCCCTTGCATGATTGTGCT
This sequence comes from Todus mexicanus, assembly GCA_013389965.1. Classification (NCBI taxonomy): domain Eukaryota; kingdom Metazoa; phylum Chordata; class Aves; order Coraciiformes; family Todidae; genus Todus; species Todus mexicanus. Next base: position 24,098 of record WEIS01055541.1, on the reverse strand, counting down.
GTGCCCTGCATACCCCATCCTGGGGGAATCCCTAATGGCATGAGCTGTGCTGGCAAAGTCTTGAGTTGTGCTTCCTTTTCTCCTTTACACATTCTCTTTGGTTGTGCTGACAGCCTAGCTGGGATTCTGTTCAAAGCCAAGACACATTCAGGTGTCCACAAGCAGGTGCCTACACGTGCTCTGGTTTGCTTAAGTTTTCATTGTGGCTAGTGGAAATCTTGCTGGGAGAGTCACTGGCACTTGGAGAGTGATCTGGTCACCCTAAAGCAGACACACTGGATGGGATTGATCACCCAAGCAAAGGTGCTGGTGCTGGTTGGTGGTTTCCAGCTGTCCCTCCAGAAAGGATGATCTCGTATAGGTTTTGTGTCATATCTGCCAGGCACATGTGGTTGTCTTGGATGTCTGGATGTCTCTCTTTGAAAACTGTCGCATGCCATGGCTGGTCTGCTGGATTGCTTTTCAGGGTGCTCTCCCTGTACTGACTAGATCTCCACTGATTTCATGCGTTTAAACAGCTCGCCCTGTTAGAAAGTAAACAGCAGTCCTGAATTCAGTCACATCCACTTCATCCTGACCCGGTGGCCCTGATCTGAACCTGCTAGACAAATGGCATTACCAGCATTATCAGGTCACCCAAGTCTGCTAAGAGGTCAGCTGTATCAGAAACAAAGACAATTCTGACCAGTTGCTCTGCTTCTGGATGGCCAAACTTGCATTTGCGTGCACATGAAACACCATTTATCTCATTGGCCTCTGGCTGGCCTTGTCTTCTTTCTTTGTCAGTCACTGTCTCCAGCCACACCATTTCTAAACAGATGCTGGTTCTGCTCACCACAGCTCTGTCCAAACACAGAGACAGAGCGAAAACCCACAGGAAGCAGAATGTACTTGCATATGCAATATTGTCTTTGGCTTGTACAGCACAGCCATCTTCAGGCCTGGAACAGGCGCGCTTTATTCTGGCCTGGGAGAGTGCATCAGGAACAGCCTGGGCTGTCCTGAAAAGACACTGCGCCTCGTATATCAAGGGTGGGCAATGGAGTCCTCGTCAGGGTGCTACCCTACCTCTTGTGCCTTCTGGCCTTGGCCATTCATGATGTCTCCCTTATCAAGCCTCTCATTCTGATTCTGCAAAGATCTCATCTTGTCATGTCATGCCATCTCATCTCATGTCATCTCATCATCCTATCTCATCTCATCTCATCTCATCTCATCTCGTCTCGTCTCGTCTCATGCAACATTCATTTACAAGGTGATCAGACACATAAATAGGCACCCTCTTGCTGTGGGAAGGGTTTTTTGATGATGGTGACATTATCCTGGGAGGCAGCTTCCTGGACATTAATTAAGGCAAGAAGAGGGAGAATACAAGAATTCCTTGTGCTAAGAAAGCCAACTCCAGAACCATGCCGGGATGTCCAGAGCAGGCATATCTGAGCTGAGGGATGTCTACCAACAGTGTTTTAAGGAAAAGCATAACATTATGAAAATGCACAGAAATACACCTGAGACTGATGGAACTGAAGCTAGAGAAGAAGAGAGTACCAGAAAGTGTGTGTCTAGTAAGTCTATGAGACAACAAAAATGCTTCATGCATAACTGTTAGTTGACTCCTTCCTTTCTCCCCTTCTGCTTCTCTGAAAGTTGATTCAGTCATACTCTAGGATGTTAGCGGCACATCTCATGACAGTAGAGATGAGTCTTCATATTCATCATGGGCATATGTCTCAGGATAGCTCTTCCAGAGCTTCTTCGATAAATTTCCAAAGCTCTCACACAAGACTGGTTCTGACTTGGTCTAAAACGCTTGATTGGGTAAGGCTGAGTTCACAGCCAGTCAAAAGTACCTTGAGAGAGCAAGGGTATTGCTTCTTCATTGTGGTTTCTCTCTAGGAAGTGGGTCACTCTGTATTGTTTGTCTAGGTCACTCAGCAGAGCTGTATAGGCAACAAGCTCTTGGTTTTACTCTGGAAGCCATCATAGAACAAAAGCTAATTAGTATGTCTTGACTTTTTGGGTTAAACGTTACTAGAGATAATTTCTGGAGTTTCTGCAGAGGGCTTCCAGTAAAAGGCTTCCTTTGTCACTGTATTTCTTCCTGGCGCCTCTGTTGCAGGGCCTAGCAGCTCACACCAGGCATTACAACATAACTGGTTTCAAAATATTGTGGAAAGGGCCAAGAATGGGCCACTCACAGCTGCATTGGATAGCTTCTAGAGGAACTCAGGGCACTGAGGCCAGGGAGCCCTCTCTTCAGGAGCTGGCTCCGAGATGACTAAGAGCTGCCCAGACTCTGGCAGCCAGCTGGGTAAACGTCCCACATGGATGGAATTTCTCATGCTCTACCACAGGCATTCCAGGGTGGTCTGGCTCAGTAGTCAACTGAGCTGCTAGGAATGGTGGTTCCCGGCATGTCTCTGCTTGGAAGTGTTTCAGGAATAACCAGACTTCCCTCTCTGGCCTTTACATAGAAAAGGGCTTTCTCTGCTGTCCTTCTAGCTGTGTGATTTGGAGAGTCTAAACTGAGGTCACCCACTTCTTACCCAAGAGTGAGAACCCAGAAACAATGAACTGTCTCAGCAGACTTCAGATGACTGTCAGTATCATAAACAATATCACCAGCTTCTCATACAGCTCATCACCTCCACGCATGGCTTCATTTTACCCCAGCTCAAGGAATCTCTGAGACATATTGTCATTGCTTTTCCAGGGCTAAGCAAGACACTGTTCCTCCTTGGGTACATCCCACCACTGTGGCAGTGGCCTCCTAGATATGCCTGAGAAGGCAGAACAATCCCCCATGCTGTTCCTTCACTCAGTAAATCTTTTGAACATCATTCTCATGTGCATCCTGGTGGAGCGAGGATCCTCATCCCTTGTCTCTCCCTCCTGTGTCTTACAAGTATGAATTTTCATTGTAATGCTTAGTTCAAACAGACTCAGTCCCTTTTGATGCAATTGTATTTCTTTCTTTTCTTGATAGCACTTATTGTTGTTAGACTCGTGTCATAAACTTTCGTTTACTGCATTCTCTCTGGTACAATGATTTTACTTTAATAACATCAAAAGGTGAAGTACTTTGCTTTTATTGAGAATAATTAACTAACTACTCTGTGTACGTAATTCAGGGGCTATGGAAAATGACAAAGTGGCTACCTACCACCCATACATTTTTTCCGGCGGGGGGGAGCCTACACAGGTTTCTTAAGCAGTATGGCTAGTCAGAAATGTGCAAAAACTCTCTCTAGAAAAATGCTCTTTTCTTTCCACAGTAGAGTAGAACTGGAATGGGAACGATCCAGTGACTAATACCATCACTTCCAGCTGATAAGGAACAGTCATTGCTTCTTCCCTTAGAATCGAACAGCAACCACATGCGTTTGGTTGAACCCTGTGCTGCTGCTGAAATCAGATTTATTTAACTTCCTCATTCTCTCTCTCCCATGGCACCTCCACACCATAGTTCACTGTAGGCAAAGTGTATTTCACTAGTATTGCTTAGACCTCCTGGATGCATGTCTAGATTCAGCCACGTATCTTTGACATATAGTGCTTCATTTCTACTAGACTGGAAACCGTTATTATATTGGTATTATGAGTATTTATTGCCTGTTCTGCAGAAGTGCTTAGATTCCAACACCAGAAATGTCTCAGGTGTTAGGTGTTACTGAGACAGGACATAAAAAAGAGCCCTTAGGGCAGAGTTTACAGTCCAGATTAAGAGCAGGCTGTTAAAAAAATAACTGGGTAGGGAAAAGTATCATACATAAAAAGGGGCTGAGAAAGATAATGTAGAAATCTAAAATAAAACAAGTTCCCATACCACAGTTGGATTTTACTCATGCATTTGTTGTTTGCTCAGAAAATACAGTGTGGAAATCAAATCCATAGACTAGCTGGGGCTCTTGTTGCCTGACCTGGTAAATTGAGTGGTTGTGTATTTTGCACCTGCTATTATGTATGTTGGTTGTCACTAACAATGCAAAATATCATAGTGTTTTGTAAGCCATGATGCAAAATATCTAATTCTTAAATACAGTTCCCCTGAGGATTCACCTAACAAGTAGTCAATGTGGATAGAGAGGCATCCTACCTGTCATGGGTACCTAGTTTAGAATAAAATCTCTATTGACTGGAGCAAGTCTAGGTGACTGAAGTTGGGTCAGACAAATCCCATGTGCATACAGGGCGTAAGCACACCTTTCAACATACATGTGCAATCTTATACACACATAACATGCATCATAGTGGTATATAAAATTAAGATGAAGATGTAAAATAATCTTAAAAGACAGGAAATCTCACAAGCAACATTGGCCATACAATCTTAATTTGACTTCACTTCGTATGTATTATGATCAGGTTTTAATTATAAGACCATAAAATATACCTTTCAGTTGAAATTCTGATTCACGTACTGTGCAGGATGGGCTATGGCGAACCTCTCACTGCTGTACTTCAGTGTTAGCAGAATGTTACTTCATTTCTAGACCACCCCTCTGGGCTATCACAGTGATCTCATCACCATTTTACAGATGAGGGATTTATGGTGCGTAGAAATTAAGGTTAGAAGTGCCACGTTCCCCAGCCTCAATCTCTTAAGTCATGACTTTTCAGAGTAGTCAGTCAGGTGGATGTAGTCCTTTTCTCAAGCATAGCACAACTTCAGTTGTAGCCTTTGGTAGTCCTGCACACTACAGACCACTGATCCTCAAGTCAAACACCAGATGACATGGATCACCACTAGAAAACAAGTGAACAGTGAGTAGCAAAACTTTCACTAAGGGAATTCCCAAACATCACGGTAAACCAACAAAGGTGAAAAGGTGCGGAAGCGCTGTTCCTCAGGGTTTGTACAGTGACTCTAACCATGACATCATCCTTCTTCTAGAAACCCTTGTCTCATACTTTCTGTCCTTCGTACTTCTACAAAAAATGAGGTACGAAGGGAGGGAAAGCACCCTCCTTCACTGTAGAAAGCTGATCACCTCAAAAGAAGGTTTTCCCATGCAAAGAATGAAACAGTATTCCACTGGAGAAAGAGCAGGTGGTCATGTACTTCAAGACCCAACCATAATACCTTTTCACAGGGGACTGGGTAAAAATTATTTTAATGCTGGCATTGCCTGATTTTTCTAGATTTGATTCTGTGACCTTAACAAGGTTTTTAAAATAATTTTGACTGCAGGGTCCTGGGGATTTTAAAAAATCAAGTGAGAACAAAAACAAAACCGTAAGTTCTATCATGTGGTAGAATATTATTTTCTCTATGGTACCACAGTTGGTTTGGAACCTCTAAATCCACAGCATAGACCTCTTCCTGCTGACTCTTGCCAAAGTGACAGACAGTGATAGTATGTTTTCATCGTTCGTGATGGTGTATTATACTGGGTAAGACACCAAGTTTCACAGAGACTTGCAGGAAGCAGAGTAGTGTCACATGCATCGCAAGGCCTCTGTAGAGACATGGGCTTCACTGCTTAACAGAACACCCTTTCTGCTTGTTCCTGGCCTCCTTGATCCCTCCCATCTCATCTCTTATGATGAGATTGATTAGTTTTTTCCCATGTCTCTGGCTCCAGAGACTAATCCTATTCTCTTCGCCCATACTACCTCTCATTTCATTCTCCGCACTGTCAGTCCTGTGAGTTCCTTTGATTTGAAGACCCTCCCTACCAGCAGCCTACCAGTCAACTCATTTCTTTGGCTAATCCTCAGCTTCTCCCCACATGTCCAGCTTAGATCTTCCTGGTTCCCACTTGCAATTCCAGTTTTGGATTTTTTCCCCTGCTTTCCATCCCCAAAACAGATATGTTGAAAAATACAGTCAATCACTTAAGAACATCTAAGTATTATTCAGAATGCATAAATGGAAAGGTATAATTCTTTTTCTGGGAGATTTATTTGTAACTGACACCTATTAATTAATCAAAAGGCAAACAAATTCACAGCCGTCCTGCTCATGCACTGTTCATCTGGGGACATGCTGCACTCTGCTGGATGTGGCTTGTTCCATCACTTGCATTTTTTAAGTCTCCCCTCCCTTACTTCCCTGTAATTAGATTGCATTCAGCACTTTCCAGTACAAGTGCAGTTTTAGCACAAATCATTTCTGTTTTGCAGCACTGGTTTTCATGACATGCTTTGTTCTGCTTTGGCTTCCATTATCTGCAAATAGTAAGATACAAGAAAATTAGAGGAAGAAAAAAAGATGAAGGAGTGGAAATATATCTGACCATCCAGGTGTTTCCTTTGTGCTTGCCAGACCCCAGTTCTGCAAGTGCCATCTCCTGTGAGAAAGGTCTCCCTAGTTTGTGCCCCTTTGACCAAACATCCCAACTATGATAGGCTCCAGGCATCTTTCTGTAGCTACTCTTCCTTAGAAGCACCGCTAAGGAAAAGCCTGCATGAAATTTGCAAACAATCAAGGACTCAACTGGTCTAATTAAAACAGAATGTACTAAGAATGTATAGGAAAACCAGAGTGGACCGAAAGGACTTGTCTGAGGAACTAACTCAGTTTACTCAGCAAATGTCAGGCTAGGGAGGTACATCTTGGATTCATTACAAAGGAAGCAATATCTTACTTGTCCTCCGCTCCTATCCTCGGGCAGCTGTCAGCAAGACAATCTCTTCCTTCCTCTCCTTTCTGATACTCTTGACTACAGCGTCTCAGAGACACAGCCTCTAGTGTCCGGTGTTTCTTGTCCCTACTGCTCCCACAAACACCATTCCTTTATAGCCTGTGACCACTTTTGATGTTCAGGTTGTGACAGATTTCATTACCTTATAACACGGGCTGGTCACAGTTATATTTCAACAATGAAATGTCTGCACCATCTGGGATAGGAGTCTCTCTTCTCTCTACAGTGGTTAACACCTTCTAACATGACCCGCATCCCTGCCCCCTCCAGCTAACTCTGGAGTTATATTTCCCAATTTCCTTTCTCAGAACTTGGCATTTCAAAAGCCTCTTTGATCTTGCCATCACCTCGGCATGCCTGAAGGGTAAAGATGTGTAGACCATGGTTTGCATGTCAGTCTCCCCTCATTCAAGGTGTTGGACTGGCTAGGTTGATTTGTCCATAAAGCAACAAGACTAGTCTTTTCATACCGCTTTATTATTGATACTTCTCCTCTGTAATGCCAATGAATTGTTGACAAATTAAAGTCCATCCATCCAAGTGACTAAAGACTTTACTACCTTTTGGTGCTTGGAGTTGTGTTTCTGGACGGTGTTTAATTCTGTATTTCTCATATCTAAAGCGTTTGATTCCTGATTGACCTAAATTGCCAGCAAAGCAAAAGAAGATTCAATTACTGGAATGGCAAGCACAACAGAAGTATAATACTGCACTTCTGACTCCTTATTTATGGCAGAAGCGGGGATGCAGGATCTGAAAAGCCTCACCTGTAAAAACCAACTCCAGTCAAAGTTTGTATTAAAAAATTAAACTATGTGTTCACATAGGAATGGTGTTGTACTACTTAGCTGGTAATACTCTGATCCCTTGAAAGTGTAAATCACATTAATTTTGCTCCTCCAGCACTGTACAGCAACAAAAGGCACTATTTCATTCTACAGAAGCCCAGGACAATTTCAAGTGATAAAGATTTCGCTATAGGACAACCTCAAGAAAATCTACTGCTCTCTTTCCCTGGCTCCAGCTCTGGTAGCTTCCTTCTATGATGCCCATAACATAAGCAATTCCGGATCTCCGAAGGCCATAAACACAGGAAGGACCCAGTAAACCTCTTCTTTAGCCATATTATTTAGCATGCTTATAAACCAGCTGCTGTCTCTGAGCTTAGCAGAACTGCCAGGAGGCTCCTCTTATAACATTACAAGTTAGCTCATCCCTTTCACCACTCATCTCACATTTCAGAAACAGTTTTGATTAAGCAGATAGGTGCTTAATCTGCTCGTTGAGATGCTACTGATAAGTGTAGATACCAGAGATGCTGGGATTTCAGAAGAGAACTGGGATCTCATGGTATTGTGATGCCAAATAGTGTGGGTGACATCATCATCATTATTATTGTTATTAATATTATTTCACTAGACAGTGCTGATTTTTGGAATGGAAAAGATCCTAAGAGTTACCAGCATAAGCTGTTCAACATTTTAAATTAAATTTTAAATATATATATAAAGTGCACATTCATTTGGAATTTTAGCTAATTTATGCTGAAATCAGTGGAAAATTGTTGAGGTGAAAATAAAACACCCTTTCCATTTTTCAGCAGTCCTGGTTTATCTTCTATTCAGATTACTGGCTCACAAAAACTTTTGAAGCGTTGCCTCTTTGGTTTCAGAGCAGGACTTGCAGTTTTGTGCTACAAACCTTTCCTGCACAGCTCCACCATCACTTGCCAGGGGTGGGTAGGTACAAATCACCCACCAGGCCCCCAGATGACAGCAGCCCTGTGGGCAACAACCTCGCTTGGGACAAACCAAGAGAGTGAAAAAGAAACGTGGAGAAGCATCCACGAGGCAGGAGGTGACCTCAGACGGAGCTGGATGAAATAAATGCCCATAGCTGCATAGGAAAGTCCCGAGCCTCGGCCCAGCTTCTCAGCTTCTTCAAAGTGGTAGTGTCGAGTCCCACCTGGAGAGCTTTCCCACCTTTTCTAAGGGTTCCAAGGGCACGGAGAGCTCCAACTTCTTCTGCAGAAGGTGCTGAACGCACGAGCCACTTTAGAAGGCAGCCGCTGCCTCTAAGTGCTTTCCTGAAGAACGAGGACACCAACTAGTGAGCTCAGCAAATTATTTGCTAAAAGTAGCTGATCATTTTGCCTTTCCTTCCAAGTTTTTCTTCTCTTTTCTTCTTCAAGATCAAAACTTGATTTTCTCAGATGCATCAACTGTCCCACACACTTAGGTAGTTTTTTTTTTTTAAAAAGCGGCTCAATCATTCAGGGTTCTCCACAAATACAAACTTCGGATTATACGGTTAATTTATAGCGTTATTACTGCCCTATGGTCGGGTCTGACCACTGCTGGTCTGAGTAACTTCTCTGACAGCATCTAAGACTAATTTTCCTTGAAAGTATCTAAGCACAGCTTTGAAACACCAGTCTCACAAGCATGATCGCACGATGGGCTGGCTGATCAAGAATCTCTGAGCTTCGTCTCAGCGGTCCCGGGGCACACTCAGCGTCCGCAAGGCGCTGCAAGCGCCCCCTCCTCGCAGCCCTGCGCCCCCTGCTCACACCCTGCCCCTCTGGGCGCCTTTTCCCCCGGCCTCCATCAGAGGGGGCTCCGGCTCTTCTCCTGGCTCCCTCTTCCCACCGCTGCCTCCTTCCTGCAACCCGGGCCGACCGGGCGCCTGGAGCCGTGGGACGAGCTCCCGTTCGGCGGCGTTTGGCTAACTGGGAGACACGGGCAGCGGAGAGGAAAGGGCACTGGGCTTCCGCGTCGCTAGCGGGGGGATTGCTGCTGGCTCCTTCCTCGCAGGGCTGGTGCCGGACCCGGGACGAGCAGCGCCCCTGCCTCTCCCCGCCCTCGCCGTGGATGGAGCACCCCCCTCGGCTGCCTTTGGGATGGGGGAATCCCTCACGGAGAAGGGTTTGAGCAGTTTTTGCCTTCAGAAGGAGGCAAAACTAGCGATGGGAACTAGTGCAGGGGCTTCTCTGTGGGGCCGCGGCGGGTCTGCGGGACTGGAGAGGGAGGAAGGGAGGGAGAGCTCCCACTGCTCCGGGGCAGCTCCTTGGCAGGGCCATGGAGTCATAGAATCATCTAGGCTGGAAAGGGCCTTTAAGATCATCAAGTCCAACCATTTATCCCGCTCCGTCAAGTCCATCACTAAGCCGCATCCCCAGCCACCACATCTATACGGCTTTTAAACACCTCCCTGGGTAGCCTGTTCCAACGCCTGACAACCCTTTTTCTGTGAATTTGTTTTCATGATGGCCAGTCTAGATCTCCCATGGTGCAGCTTAAGACCTTTCCCTCTTGCTCGATCACTAATTACTCGTGAGAAGAGACCAGCGCCTACCTTTCTGCAACACCCTTTCAGGTAGTTGTAGAGAGCAATAAGGTCTCCCCTCAGCCTTCATTTTTTGAAGACTAAATAGCCCCAGTTCCCTCAGCTGCTCCTCGCAAGACTTGTTCTCCAGGCCCTTCACCAGCTTTGTTGTCCTTCTCTGGAATCATTCCATCACCTTGATGTCTTTCTTGTATTGAGGTGCTCAAAACTGAACACTGTACGTGAGGTGTGGCCTCCCCGATGCCGAGTACAGAGTGTCCTCTCCTGTGGGGGGTAGCCAGGCTGCTGAGCTTCACGAAGGAGGGCCAGAGAACTACCAAAGTGGATGTTGCTGAGGAGATGTGTCACACTACAGGTCAGTGTTGGGCTAACCCCAGTCAGTCCAAGACTCAGGCAATTGTAATCCCAGGTGGAAAAGGGACACTCCGATCATAACTCCCAAGTATTGCCTTACTTCAAAATATTTAGGGTTCTATAGTAAATGTAAAACTGGAGTAAAAGTTGGCATGCCAAAGGCTTGCTGGTGGTCTCTTTCATCGAAGCAGTTATCATCTTTTCTGCTTTCGCTATCAGAGAGAAAATGTGAAAATGACATTTGGTTTAGATTACAAAAATAACAAAATAAAGTAGCCGTGAGAGCAGAGCTGGTGTGTCTCTCTTTGCTACATGAGTGCAGCAGACTTAGGACGAAAATGGCTACTGCCTTTGCACGTCAGCGGAGATGATGGAATAGTAGAGAAGATGTACACAACTCCCTGCTTCCCAGCTTGATGCCATCCATCAGCCTTTGCAAGTCTAAGGAACTGGTTTTTTGTGCTGAAACTTGTGTCTGTTTGCATTAAAACATTGTAACTTACACAATGTGCGATTCTTAGGTTTTTACCTGGCTATTTGTAAGGGTCTTCGGATGGTCAGACTAGTATTAACCCTAAGATGCAGTTTCTGAATATTATAATTTATATTATATTAGAAATATGCAATATTATAATATTGCAAATTTGCATTTCTTTTTTTCCAGTGTATAATAGGGAAAGTGTGCAGGTGATACCAGTTTGAGGGGATTTTGTTTCACCAAAGGTGTTAGTTCCAGTCCTGCTTCTCCTTCCATTGAAGGGAGAGAAGTGCATCTATTACATAGTATTGCATAGCGGTTGTCTTCACAGACAGCTCCAAATCTGTGGCTCTCTTCCACACCCAACTCTGTTTTGAAAGTACAGTTGATATTGTAAGTGATAGAATTTAAAACTTTAACTAACCCCGAGATGTTCAATACCTGAAGGACAGGTAAAGGCATGGGTGAGGGGAAAAACACCAAACTGATTTCCTGTTTTCTCAGAGGTCTGTTGTACATGTGATGTTCTCAGGATATAAGTGAAGCCAGGTTTGTAGAGAGAATTAACATGTTTTATTGGGTTAGCTTATAAAGGTGGAAAAACATGTACAAGCTCTTGGGCACCTAAGCACTTCTTCAGTGACTTCGCCTGTTTTTTTCTAGTTATATTTTGTTTTCTGACATTCAGCTGAGTGAATTTCAGGTGTCTTAACTTTCCTTTCGAGGTCTTTCTCAGAGCCTGTTACAGAAATCCTCTAATTTGTATATGAGATTTCTTTCAACTTCTTTCTTTTGAAACTAGATGTATGCATAAGCAGTTCTCTGACTGCACCCCTGATATGTGTGTGCGAACCCTTAAATGCCAGTATAAATAACTGAAATGGAAAAAGAAATATGCAAAAAAATTGTTTCTAACCAAACAAGGTTGGTTATCGAAGTATTTGAGTGTACAGAAGACTATAAATGTATAGTACCAGAAGTGAGAACTTTTTATGTTGCATAGAGAACTTAGGATGTGCCACTTTGTAGTCAAATCTTATTTCCCAGTAGTAGATACTAACCGTCAGAGGGCACTGCTGATCCTGCCATGAAACAATGTGCTTTGCTAGAACAATAGTGAACAGTCAGACTTTCCTAATCTGGAAACACGCTTTGCATGATTTATGTCCCATTGGCATCTGGATTATGAGTCAACAGATGATAAAGTCAGATATTTATGACACCTTCATTTACCACCCTTTACAGCACGGTGCTAAATACCGTATAACCAATGCACTTGATTTAAAAGTCACTTGCAGTGTAGTAGTTCTAGAGATTTCTTCACAATTTAATGTAGTTCTTAGCTCAGACTGTGAAGGAAGTTTGCTAAAAGAAATGATTAACAATAGGCTCTGTGTTTCTTTAGCCCTGTCCGTATAAGAGTGTTAGTCTGGGTCAAGATACTGTGTCTGGTGTAGTATAGTGTGTTCTTACTAACATTCACCTTGGAACAGCTTATTTAGCTATTTATGAGAGGAGAGGCAGCCATATAGGTTAGGTGTGTGCTTAGCAGAGATGTGTGGTAAGCTTCAATATTTCCTTTCACATGGTCTTACACCCCTGTGAATTTTGCCTTATATGTCATTTGGTAGGAGTGTCTTGTTTTTTTTCCTGTGAGAAACATTCCAAAAGTATGCATTTCACTTTTTTTCAATGCACTCTTATCCTCTGTTTGAAAGGGAGCACTTTTTTTCTCTTTGCAAAAGCAAAGACTTGAAAAGAGTGCAATTTCTGAGTTTATAACAGAATGTTCACAAAAACATCAAATCATCTACCAAAATGTTGTACTTTTTTTTTTTTTTAATTCCTTGAGAAGCTTTGCATGTTGTTTACTGATGTCGTACACACCCTGATGGCAACCCCTGACTCTCAGACAGGCACGGAAGTGGAGGGAAGCTGTTGTGCTTTTTTTTCCCCCAGCCTCAGCCCCACAGAATATTAGCATGTTTATTCCTTGTGAATAGACAACTTCATGCAGTTGGTTATACACATTCTGCTTGTAACAGTGTCGAGACTCCACAGAGGGATGCGCAGGAAACAGGAACGTATCCAAGCGCAGAGAACAGCAGGCACTGCTTGTATGTGTGATCCAAGACCTCAGGGGCAGGGTTCTCATTTGGTCTCTGGTCTGGGCTCTGTATTCATCCCAGTGTTCCCATCTGTATTTTATCTGACACTGATGCTGGTGCTTGAACTTGGCTAAAGATTTCCATTTTAATGGGCAGAGCCTGTTGCATCTGGTTTTTTTGGGAGACAGGTTTGGACTGTGTGTTCTGAGATCTGTTGTGCCATTTACTTTAGCTCCATCACTCTGCCGTTTGAGCGTCAATGTCCATGTTGAAATTGCTCCATGCTGCTGGGACAGTGCAAACATCTGGACCGACATTTAGCTTGACCCAAAATCCCCAATCCTACCTCAAATCAATGCGTCTCCAGAAGAGTTCTGGAGAAAATTTGCAGGCACTTTCCATTGCCATCCCGTGTCAGCTGATAGCTGGAAAGCTAACATGACATAGCCAGTATAGTTATATATATTCAGAAATAGTTTTTAAGTTGCCTGGGGTGCAAGAGGGAAACTTGTCTCCTTCATATAGTCATAATAGGCTTATTAAATTAGATTTTACTCTTTTAGAATTTGTCTCCATGCTAAGTCAACGGGCAAAACCCAGAAAAGGGGTCTGATTATTTATTACTGTGTCTCATATAGATGACAGAAATACCCAGTAAGAGAGTAGAGTTGGGGTTTTGGGGTTTTTTTTAATGACTAAAACTGTCTTGTTTCCTGGATGTAACTACTGTTGAGTGCCTGGAGTTTTAGGAAGTACTCTGTTTACAGCTCTCTATTTACAGTGTAGATTCAGAAATGCTTTTAACTAAGCAAATTAATCCAGAGCTTTTCTGTGGCTTATTAAAATGTCTTCACTGATAGCAAAGAAATGAAAACAAAGGATGGATTGGGAGAACAGAAGAGAGGACGTGCCAAAGGTTGATTCCTCTTCAGAGGGTCAAATGTTTCTAAGCTGGGAAAAGGAAACATTTTTAATGGCCTGGCACACTCACGGGGAGCTGTCTGAGGAGTGTGTGTGTATACGCTGAGCTCCCAAAAGTTCACTGGAAGCTTGTAGGCACAGACAGACCCTGGGCTTGGTCATTTTTCGGCTGGATCAAGGATGCATGATGGCCAAGGTGAGCAGAGCCAAGCAATTGTCACCTGTTGGTGGGATACTCAGACTCCTCGCTTCAGACCGTGGTCAGATACCTAAATGCCATCTCAGCCCTGCTGCTGAGTGGACCTGAGCTGCTCTGACGGCTTCTGGAGAGCAACCCAGAAAGTGTAAACAAGACACTGAGCAGGGAGATACCTAAAAGAATAGGGAAGAGGAGTTGGTTTTAGACAATAGGAAACATGGGCTGAAAGTCCCCACATGCGGAGATCTGAGATCTAGGTGGAATCAAGGCTATTAGAATGTGATTCTTCTGTTCAGTAGTCCTCTCACCCACCTCAAGGAGGGAAGTACACAGCTGAACTGTTGATGAAGAGGGCAAAACCAGTCAAGCTACTTGTGAGATGGTTAATACCCACCGTGTTTCAAGATCCATGTGGTCAAGGACCAAGAACTGATGTGAACCTTTAAGCTTTATACGATTAGAAAAGCATAACACTCCTACTTTGACATCACTTCTAACCTTCCCGAAGGACAGTTCAACAGGTTTTCTGTGGTTCAGACTTTCAGATTACTATGTATTTGATTTTGATATTGTTTTTTTTTTTGGGGGGGGGGGGGGTTCACCTGTGGGAAATTATGACAGAAAGCAATTGCAATTATTTGGCTGGAAAATTACTTTATGTTTCTGGTTTGACTGTTTTGAAAGCTTTTCTCTTATCAGTGTCTGCTTTTTTTTTTTCTTCTATATTTTCCTCACACTTTCACAAGATTTATTAAATGCCCGTCTGCTGGAAAGAGTTCTGCAGGGATTTCTGCTCCTCTTAAATCAAGGGCAGCAGTCATAGGGACTTAAACTGCATCTGATCATAGGACTGTTTTTTATATTTCCTTGAAATGATCTGTTCAAGGGAAAAAATGTTCCAGGAATAATGAGATTGTTTGAAGTTCAGAGATAAAGTCCATCTGAAAATGGACTTCAAGGAAGGGATTTAGATGTGGTGATGGCAGCCATTATAGCCCCCATGATCTGCTACCCTCTGCTGCCCCCAGAGCAGGGATAACTGAAGATGTGTTGGGGCGCACCAGTTTCTGTCATCTCGGTGCTAGAGGTGGTCACCTCTGGGACTGGGGAAAGGCACACGGCCCAGTGCTGGTGTCTTCAGCTTCCTCAGCTAGGCCTGTCAGAACTGATCTATAGAGCTCGTGGAGAGTAAAGGGGTCATTCGACGACAATCTTTTGAGTAGCCCTGATAAAGCTGGGATCATCCCATACTTCAGTACTACAGAACTGATGCCTGAGGTTAGTTGAAATGTTGGGAGTGTAGAGATGCTGGAGAGGGCCTAGTGGAGGGTTGCCAAGGTGGTCAGAAGCCTGGAGGACATTCCCTTTAGAGAAAGGTGAAGGGAGCTGTGCTTGTAGAGCCTGGGGAGGAAGCAGCTACAGGGCAGCCTAATAGCCTGCAACCAGTTGAAGGCCAGCCACGGAGATAGTGAAGACAAACCCTTCTCAATAGTTTCAAGTGGCAAAAAAAGGGGCCACAGCATCAGCTTGTGGCTTTGGAGGCTAGAATGGCAGTTAGGGAAAACATTTGCCTTTGGATAGTAGTGCAGGATTGCAGCAGGCTGCCCAGAGACGAGGTGAAATATCTGTCCCTGAAGGTTTTCAGGACTTGACTAAACAAAACCATGGCTGACTTGGTCTGGTGCTGGTGATAGTCCTTGTAGACAGGCAGGTAGATGCACTTCTGGGAGACTCGCCAGCATCAACATTTTGGTGATTGTGTGAAAAATGTAAAGATGTTGCTCAAGTTTGACTTTGAAGTAACCTTGTTTTCAAGCAACTTAGAAGAAATCGTTTTCTCTATTAAAAATGAAAGGTAAAAGTGTTCACAGAAAAGCCCCAAACACTGCTTCTCCATGTTTTAAACAATGCTAGTGGGGATGTCAGCTGTGCTTAAAAATGGTTTTCTTTTCGAAGAATCTTTTAAAATGAAGTTTTGTCACTTATTTTGCACAAAATAAAGAACTCTTTTTCATACCACCGAATAAGCACTGTAGCTGATTAGGTCCATCTCCTTTATCCAGTACGAATAGCTGCTGCACATGTATGTGTGTTTCTATATAGGATATCTCTGAAAAGGATAAACGCAAACATTTTTTCACTCAGCAGACTGCTAGCTCTCAGTTGTCACCTCATAACTATAAATAATAGCTTTGGAGCGAAGTATATTTCAGACAGAGGCACAAAAAGAGTGAGCAAATAGAGTTATTTTTTTCCATATCGTTGGCACACCATTGTTCCGCTGTGGTCAGTGGTAGGATGTTCAAACAGGATTTCAGATTCCATAGGAACCTGGTTTGTATTTATGCTAGGCCAGCGTCATGTGTTACTCGACCGGCTGGAGGGATGGGAATGATAACCAGCAGCTCGCTTGGGCAAGAAGGGAGAGGTGCTCTTCCATAGCTAATAAAGAGGCAGGAACTTGAAACAAAATCAGGCTAAGATACATGTTTTTAGAACTCAAATTTGCCTACGTCAGCTAAGTTTTGTCATGGCAAAGAGGAATGTGGGAATGCTTTCACCAGGTTGTCTTCGTCTGAAAAAACAAAGCGAGAAAGTGAGCAAATTTTGACCAGAAATTGAACATTAACCACTTCTTTGAGCCTTTAAATATTAACATCTACGGAAGAAATACTATATTCCTGTGGCTTTTCCTCAGTGCGTTTGCAGGAAATGCCAAACAATAATGCTCTCCAGTTTAAAACAAGGGTTGTGACAAAAGGAAAATGCACATGTAAAGCTTATTACTGGGTTTTTACAATCTATTTTCTGCCTGCTTTAATAAATGTTAATGAAGAAGTTAGGGTTTTTTTTGTTTGTTGAAGGCAGTTTTTTGCTATAATTTTATGTGGGGTGGTAACTGCCACTGTGACATCACTGGAGAAGATCAGCGCAGTGGTTGCACACAGCAGTAGTCTGGCAATGTCCTGCTGCTCAGATGCACCCCAGTTTGCTCCTGTTACATTAAGGGTGTTTTAAAATGAGCCATCATTAATGGATTCCAACTAAAGGAGTTTTCAGCTGGCCCTGCAGCACGTCTTTATGACCATTTCCTCCACCACATATTTATCCTCAGAGAATAACAAAATGTAGAGACCAAGTAGTTGTTCAGGTTCACTGAAATGCACAGGAAGGATTTTTACTGATAATTTCAAATTCTGTATTAACTGCATGGAAAAATATGTAATATCCTTAGTAATCTGACCATATAATTCTCCTTGCTATTTTCTGATATATTTTCAAGTAGTTTTAAAGAAGGAGAAAGAAGACAAAGCCATTTTGAATCTGACATAACTTACCTAAAAACATTGATGACTTTTTCATAATGTTAACCTGCCATCTAAGATTCAGAGAGTAATCGTTGTGGGTTTCTAAATTTATATCCGTGCAGATTAATGCTTTGCAGTTTGCGTCCATGAAGTTGGATTAGCAAAGAAAGCAGCTTTTCTGTTGTTACAGTGATGCCCAGTCAGCAGTGAAACTGATGAGTGGACTACTCTGGTGCAGCAGGTCATGAGGAAATACAGATCCATTGGCTGCACAAGAGTTAAGAGCACCATGCACTCTTTCCAGATAGGTTACTTTAAGTCAGTTTTATCTTTAAATTCATTCTTGTGGAAGTTTTCTTATATCACTAATGGAAATGCTAAATGACCTGCTCAAAAGTTGCATTTCTGCATATTTTATGCTTTTGTTGTTATCATTGAGAGAATTCTTTGGGCAAAGTACAGTAGAAGTTACTGGTGTTTTATAAATGTATCTGTACTTTCCTATTTATTTCAGTACCAAAGGGCCAATGGCAGTTACATACAGTAATGCAAGTTCTTCAGCGCTTAAGTCTGGTCCTGTGTGTATAATAAATGAGATCTACTCTAAAGAATTTGGAAAGCCAGGAGGTTGCAGGGTTAGCCTGCTATGAAGTATCAGGGGACTGAGGCCCTGATCCCCAGTCCATTCTTATTTGTAAAAGCACTTCAGCACATATGTATCTCTAGGCATGTGTTTAAGACCCATTGACATCAATGAGACTTTAGCTGATGCTTAACCTCTGAGCATATGCTTAAGTTTCCTGCCGAATAAGGAAGGCCTTGAGCATATGCTTAAAAATACCCCGCTGAATTGTTGATCTCTCTCAGGCCTCTAGCCTGCCCCAAACACAAACCTTTACTCGCTTCTCTAGGTCACTTGTTTTGGCTTGGACTTCAGATTTTTTTCTTCTTTAGCATTTCCTTTTCACTCAGCTGGCCAGATCTATTTTCTACAACCCCCATTATCACACACACATGGTGTTCATTATCACTCCACATTGCTCCACATTACAAAGTCGAGTACCCAGTTGGCTAATTTAATGCTTTTGGTGAAAGTGCTATCTATTTATAGTTTTCTGCAAAGTTAAAATCATGTGTGGAAGAAGCTGTTGTCAGTTAAACAAACATATTGTTTATATTCAGGTGCTGTTGGGATGCAATCCTTTCACTCTAATCCTTTCACACTCCTCCACTGTGACATTATTACTGCATTAGGTGGGATATTTAAAGGGTTCCAAAACCCATTCTAGCTTTCCCAGGCTTTTGGACAAGTTGTAATTACTGCTGGCCACAGTATTCAGAGCAAAAACTTTTCCTTACCAAAAATACTATTTTGTTTAAGCTGAATTTTTATAGTGATACTTTATTTCCACTGGAAATTTTCAATTTCCCTGCAGCAGATAAGATCCAAAAGTGCTTTTCATATTGAATCAATGTTTCAAAAAGAAATATTTTTAAAAAATTATTTAGCATGTTGGGTAAAAAAAAAAAAGAAAGAAAAGATATTTCAGGTCAAAGTGAACCACTTTTTTAAGTTGTCAAAATTTTCCCATGATGAAACCCTACAATTTCAGGGAAGGAAAAAGTTGAAATGAAGATTTTTGCTTCTTTTTCATAAAACATTTCTCACATGAAAAAGATGTTTTCTATTCACTTCTACTTAACAATGTAGAATTTACATGGTGTCTTTTACTACTGTCAGGAAGAAGCCTGTGAAAAAAATACTCTCAATACGGGCTCACTGTTTTGAATTTGTATGCAATAGACATGTTGTTAGAAGACCCAGCTGCACTGATCCAAATCAAGGATGTGAAACCCTCCCAAATTCATTCAAGACAAGTGTTCCTTAGGTTGAGTAAAGGCAAATGAGAGCTCCTGAATGTCGCTGCGGCTCATAGATTTCTGTTAGAAGATAGGATAGTCTTAGCAGATACCTAGACAGATGTAAAAAGAAACATCTCTGAGTTCCAGCAATCATCACGTTGGAAATGATAAATATTACTTAACTGTTGTTTTTATTATCTGATGTCTAGTGTCAGACGTTTGCCATTGAACTTTCATGACGAAAAATGGTTTCCACTGCACATACTGTTTAAATACATTTCTTGGACGAATCCAAAAAACCACCAATCAGTGAACTGAAACTCAAGCTCATGCTCTACTTGTCAAGAGATTCTAGATCTTCATGTTACACCAAAACATAACAAACTGTTAAGACCATTTCATGCTTCATTGGCTTCAAATAAACCAGAAGTACCCAGAAAAAGGTTTCCTCCAACTTGCATTTGCCTGCATCTGAATTTGCCAAAAATTGAGATGTTCTTTACACTTTGTTCTTGGCTTCAGTTGCTGCATCTTATGCAGTGGATTTTGTTTTCCTTGCAGGTAAGGAACAGAAGAACCTTTTTTTCTTCGTTTTTTTTTTTTTTCCCACGGAAGCATTGTGGTTCAGGCATCAGGGGGTGTTTCTATTATACTGCCCACACAGGCCCACATCGTTAGGGCTCCTGGTCGACAGAGTCCAAAGCCTCCTTGCGGTGCAGCGGTTTGCAGCGGTATTGCCACAGGCACATGTGTCCCGTGTGAGTGCCGGTAGCTGGCACGATCAGAGTCGGGATACTCCAGGATAGATGGAATCCAACATATACTTCTTAAGATTTGAGGACAGACTGGATTCTGAATTCAATGAAAAATTCCTTTTGCCTACTTTTTTCACTGACTCAGCATATTGTTTGCAGCTGGACCAGAGTGGGAATGCCTGCGTAGAAGAGTTATATGACTTTCTGGCAAAACTGACTAGTATGGAACTAATTGTAGCCCACCCAAACCTAGCAGGAGGCAGGGTTTTCCTCTCAATTAACAGCGTTCTGCTAGAAGGCAGCACACAAGATCTAATGTGTGTGTTCGGATGAATGCTTAATAGCAGCTTTCGTGGGCTTTGAAAAACAAAAAAGTCTTCAGGAATGCAGTCAAACAAGCAATGGAATTTAAAGAAAAAATATGATCCAACTCCAAACTAGAAGCTGGGAATATCTTTCCTGGCAAGTATTTCTCATCTGCTGCAGGGATAGATCTGAAAGAGAAGTGAGGAAGAGCAGTATTTATTGGACTGATCTTGTTTGTTAAAATGCCTACAGCAGGCTGGAACAGCTCTTTTTTACAGCTCCTCTTAGCAAATTTGGAACCCTTTGTTTCTTCCAATCTTTTGTCTCTTTAGCAGGTGTGAGACACTGACTCCACCCTGCTTGAAAGGCAGGGCCAGGGGGAGCAATTAGGTCCTAAAACACAGGGGGCTATGATTTAGGACAGGAATTTTACTGAGGAAAGCTCAGCAACAGCTTGGCTCAGCTGACAATTACGTTTGTGCTCTTATTATTCAAATTACCCACAAAACCAACTTGTCCCCAGAAGGCTAAAGGATTTGGATTAAATACGGTGGAGGCAAGCTCTTCAAAGCATGTGTCTTGTCTGCTAGGGGGTAAAAATGAGGTTTAAAGCTGCCTGCTGTACGTAAGAAATTATGAGCAGGGAAGATGGGAATGGAAATAAAGCTGTGTAAGAGCAGAGGGAGATGATGTGATCTCTACTGAAGGACAGGCTAGATACTGTGATGATGGAATAGTATACTCTCATCAAGTGGGATAGGGATCTTTTGCAAAGGGCCAGAAGGCAGGGAAGGGTAAGAATGGCTGAGGGAGCCTATGTAGAGCTGGCCTCTGGTGGGAAAGGGGCTAAGAGGCCCATGGTATTATGATGTGCTACCAGGGAAGAGCACTGGGCGGGGTGGTGAAAGGTGCTGGCCAGACTGAAAACTAGAATACGATAAGTCCCTCTGATAAGGGAGCGAAGTGGGAGCTTTTATTCAGGTAAAGAAGAACAGGAATCTGGTGATGGATTAAAGGTAATGTTACTGGTCAGTCATGGCTGTGGGAAGGGGTCTGCTGTGAGTCGGGGTCTGCTGGAATCTTTGTGATCCCACTGGAAGGAGCTGGGCTATTCTGCCATCAAAGCCAGCTATTCTTCCTCTCCTATACCACACATTTTTTGGGGCACTGTATGCAGAACCTCTCTTCCCCTTTTAAAAAGGTACATAGTATTTATTGAATATTTTTCATGCTTTCGGGTGTTAAATGAAAATGCCCTGCTATCTGCTGTGGACCTCTGGCTGTCTGACTTTGATCGGTATTTGAATAAGGATTCTTTTCCATCCAGTAATAACAGAGAAAGATGTGATCTTGGTATTGTGGTGCAAGTTGCAAAAATAATTTCTGCTTGCTTGGTAACTGTGTCCTTTGAAGTATCCAGCGTCTCTCAGGGGCGTATGTGACCTCACTTTCTAGTTACCAAACTTTTCCAAATGTCGGATTACACTCAACACCAGATTAGGAATGTGCTTGACATTTCTTTATAAGGTGCAGGAAAATATCTGGGTGGAGATGAAAGCAGATACAAGTGTAACTGGGATATTGGAATAAATTATATATTGCTACTATTACACTTCTCTTCCTGTGCTTCAGCCTACCTTTGTGCTGGAGCTTTGGCTAACGTTCAGTTGTTTGCATACTTTCTGAGAATTCATGAGAAATTTGTACTAGTCCAAATCATATCAGAAAAGGGACTGCAACGGTTGGCTCTGGAGCATTTGCATTGAGAAACAAACCGGCAGACTACTTTTACACCCTCAGTTATTTTCGTCCACATCTTAAATTACAGGTGGCATTGCTGGTGCAGCAGAGTTGGCAGTTTGATGACTATGGACTAACTGGAAATGCCAGTACAGTGTTTGATCCTGCTGCTATTTGTATCCAAAATTTATGTGTGGAAAACTGTAGACAAGCACCTGAAAATGTTCTAAAACAATTTTATTACAGAAACATAAATATGATGAATATTTTACAGCAGAGTGGATGGCTGATCTTACACCTCAATGAGATGTGTCATCTGTCCTTTACAGATCAACATTTTTAAAACACTGAGATGAAACTCCGTAGTTTGTAATAGGAAAGAAACAGCAGTTTGCTGGGAGGTACACAGGGCTGCCCTATAGGAATGCTCAGCTCTGGTCATGACATGAATAATAGAGGCCTCATTAAGATAATAATCTCTGAGCATTCAATATTTCTTATTCTTTCTTATTCAATAGCATTCCTATGGAGCATTCAGTATTTTCTGGGCATGGCTTATGTTAATATATTGTTCATTTTCTTAGGCAGAATGGGTCTTAGTATTTATCATAATTTTAACTTGTTTCAATGAGTTCAAGTCAATGAGCAGAAAAAGAAACTAGATGTATCTGTTGAATGACATATGCTGGTCTGTTTAATTTTCGTAGGATGTTTTATACCTATTTGCTGCTCTTACTTTTTTCCTGAACAGTCTCCTGTTCCCAGCTGGGGGGTTAAAATGGCCATGTCATTAATCTCTTAAATCTTGACCTCTTTTCCTTATTTGACCCTTCATTCTGGCATTTATAAAAATGGCCATTGTCCATACCTTCTCCTCACAAACTGCTGCTCCACTTTTCCCTTGTAGCTAGTTACTTCTCTCTTGCCACTGTCTCATTACTTTCAGCAAATCATCACCCCTGTCTTTCATTCTGCTCTTTACACAGAGTAATGCACATATTCTTTCTGCCATTTTCAGGCTCTTTTTTCCTTTCCTTATGGAGTAATAGGGTTGTCTGATTGTGAGCAGGTATACTGTTTTAACTTTGCATGGTACCTTACTCAGAATCAATATTCTTTTGTGGCTGAGCTTGTAGCTGCTCATTCACTCTGCTCTCTTCACCATTCCTGAATAGCTGAGTCTCTCTGCCAAGCCTCATGTCTCTCCTGCCAACTTCATTTCAGCCCAGTGGTCTGCGTTGGCTTGATACTGTTTAATATATCCCAAGGAAGAACTCATGACCTGTGGACATTTTTATTATTCAAACATCTTTTTTTGCTTCCTTTCAAATCATTTCAGCCCCGTTAGTATATTCAGAGTCCTTCTTATCCTCCAGCAGTCAAATGGGAATGTAATGCCAAATTAGCTGGAGTGAGTACTGGGACTATTCAGTCTCTGTCGATAAGAGTCTGTGACCTTGCCTTACCACTTCATCTGCTGCCACTCATCTAGGGACTCCCAGCATGGTAGTTTAGAAGACAGAAGCAAATAACAGAAAGGATCTTAAGCTGAGTAACTTTGGAGTTAGCAGACTATAATATTAAAGGCTGACCAGTGCTTTTGATTTAAATGTTAACACTTCCAATAATTTTGAAACTTGCATCTTTCTTTGGATCACCTTGTGCTATGTTTTGTCTTGTGAGACTTTAGATATAATCTTGATTTCTACACTGAGAGTTGTTTGAGCAACGGGTTCCCACGAGCTTCCTAACAAATAGAAGATATTCATGAAATGACCAGGTGGCCACAGTGGGTTTGTTTCCCCCTTGTTTCTGGGAGAAGTGATGAGGGCTGCACACGTGC
>WEIS01055537.1:2114-18909 GCA_013389965.1 Todus mexicanus | reverse complement strand
TTGTAAACAGCCTTTCTCCAGCGACCTTATCAGCTCCCTTCAGGTACAGGAAGGTCGCTGTTAGGTCTCCCTGAAGCCTTCTCTTCTCCAGGCTGAACAACCCTAGTGCCCTCAGCCTGTCTTTGTAGGAGAGGTGCTCCAGGATTGTAAGATACGCTAGTATCAAAATATAAGAGAAGGTAAATTCATGTGTAGCCAGTACATGTGAACTTTGAAGCAACTCTTTTAGTTGAAAACAAGACAATGTCCACAACTGCCATGGAGATCCTTGTCCTTAGCTGGTTCCTCTCTGCCTGCACCTCTCTGACCTCCCCGTGGTGATGTGCTTGGAGAGACAGGCTCTGTTTGCAGGTCAGGTGGTGCAATGATAATTGCAGAAGTGAATTTATCTTTGCAGCTCTCAGTAAGATAGTTAAGTATCTTCTTATTAATATCTCCTGAGTGCCACAGTCTGTAGCTGTTTCTAATATGGTCTGAGATCACGTAGTTAATCTGTGTTACGTTGGCAGTGGTAGCTATAACTTTTTGCTGGTTTAATGGTTATTTGTGCTTTTACAACCACTTGACAAAGAGGAGTCACCGCAGGATTTGGCTGCAATTGAAGAGAGCAAGAACAAAATTAGGGCAAAGGAGCTGGCACCAAATCCCTCAAGACCACATTATTCCGCTGAAATCAGAGGTGTTGACCCAGAACAGGGGTGACAGATCTCCCAACCAAACATGCACAACTCCAGTTAAACCTCTATCCTAAACAAGGTCACTGAATCCAGTCTGTACTTAGTGGGGAGAGAATGTTGTACTGGTTGATTCACCTGAACTATTTTAGGTAGAGCCAAATTTTTATTGAAAGGGAGTAGGAGAGAGTAATCCAATCTAACCAGGTCCAGCGCTGCACCTCTGTGAACTTTGTCAGTTTTGTCACAGGAAACAGGAGCATTGGAATTGCTGAAGCCAGCCCACTTGCAATGAATGTAAGATTTTCCAGAGGTATCCGTGAAGGAATTATCAGATACCCAATTAAGCTCTTTGGAGGGATTTGCATACCTGACTTGTGCAGCCTATTTTGAAAATCCCATTCTGTAATGAAGACCTTTGCAAGTCATAGGGTGAAAGTCTCTTATGCCTTTTTAATTTCACACATTTCGTTTCTTAGCACACATAGCAAAACATTTTAAAGAACTGTTTCCTTATGAACAGTAATTTGGAGGTTATATTTTTGCCCTTCCAGAAAGGTCAGCTTAAAAACTCCCTTGCAAGATTAAACTTGAGGTCAAAATCAGATATGAAACCAATGGTATAAAAGATAGAAGTTCAGCTCTTTTCTTGGAATTAATTTTAAACTCTTGATTGAACACTGCCCTCTGCTCGTGGTTGGTGCCATTAGCACTTTCTACCTTTGCTATAACCTTTTCCACTGGCACTTGAAATTCAGGTAGGTCTTCCAAGGCCACCAGCTCCCACTGTCTTGGGGGTGGGAGCGGAAAGACTTGTAGCACTGAAACCTTCCAACTGAAAAGAGGGGGGGGGAAAGAATCTTTTATTTTTATTGTGGCTTTATCTTCTATGAAGGCTCCTTTTCCACCTTGATCATCCAGTAGCCCTGCAGACTCCCTAGCAAGCTACTACCTAGGACATTTTTGCTAAAGGTTTTATTATTAGATATCACAACTCTCACAAGCTGTTCCTCAAAGTATTTTGGCCTGTTCTGTACTCCCTCTTCAGTCAGCCTGCCAGAGTAGTACGTGGTGCTGTCTGTTTGGGGTACAGCTTCACCTGCTTGAATCCTCAGCGTAATGTGTCTGTGGAACCTTTCTGCCACCTGTGAGGGTGTTGCTCTTTCTGGCTGCGCTTCTGAGGCGCGTGGGGTTTTTCTGAACTTAGTTCACGTCGCTGTTGATTGCAAAAAAGAATCTCTCAGTTCTCTGTTAATCCAAAATAGACTTAAACTTTGGATCTGTCGGCCAAAGTTGACCTGCATGAGCAGGCGTGAAGAGCTGGATCCTCAGTGCTGGCCAGGGCCAAGTCAGGAGTTGCTTTTCCTGTGGTTCCCTAATTAACTACTTAGTGAAATAGTCATTAGCAGGACTGAGAAATCAGTCTTGGCATTATGCCTGGGAATGACATTCACTTGATACACATGGGGGAATCCGAGTCTCCTCTTACAGCTGCATTTTTTGGCACTAACTTTCTCTAGTCCCTCTGGGCACACCAAAGTCATGGCTGCTGCCGGCAAGAGACAGCTGATAATACAAATCTATTCTGGTATTTATCTTTTTAAGGCCTCGAATGTGCTACTGCTAGCCATGTGAGATTAGGTTGAGAGCAGGCGGCTGGGACAAGTGTGTGTCCAGCTCTATGTTCGATATGATACCTGCAGGGCAAGGCAGTGTGTGTGCAGAAGGTAACTCCAGTGCATTTCTAGCTTACTACACCTCTTTCCTTCTAACTAAACGTTTCTTCTTACTAAACATCTTTTCTTCATCCGGGTGCATGCATGTTTAGAGCAAGTTCATATAAAATACGACATGTCGTAAGGAAGAGGGATCTTTCCAGCTAAGACTGAGGAGGATGAAGCACTATAGAGCAGACTTTGTATGTACCAGCCTTGAAACCCTGACCAAAACTCCTGGGAAGTCGTCCCTCCTTGAGCTAGCTGTGCCGTGTGTGTCATGCGGATGGCAACTGACCTTTGGGGTGTTATGGACTCTTCGGATATTCCTTTGATCCTGCAGGGATGTGCCAAGTCTAACCGCACAAACCTGACTTGTGTTCCCTAATGCATCATCTTTTCCCTGGCTTTGGTGGGCCTAAGGAGCTTCAGGGTTTCATTTACTTTGTAATTTTTAAGCAAGTCTCCTGAAGTAGTGCACACGTGTCCTATTCTGTGAGGCGTGATACAACGAAAGGGGGGATTTCTGCTGGGAGGAAGATAAGCTCAGAAGACCCGGGGATGAGAATATTCAATTAGCGTTCTGCTTATTGCTTGACATAACTCCGTTACCTTTTCAATCACTTGCTCAAAGGTGACTACAACTAAGAACCACAAGTTCAGCTGCTTTTCGGAGGCAACTGAAGATATCAACGCCTGTCTAACATCTTTCTGGGCTGTTGTTCTGTGGCAGTGCCTTTACTGGGAAAATACAACATTTGCTAAAAATTTAATACGTAGGACGAAGTTTTATAAGGACCCAGGCTTAGGCAAAAAGCAAAGCAATTAAAGATCATTCATCTCTTCTAGTGATAATACCTTCTGAGCTTTTATCTCTCTAAATTTAAAAGCACTTATAAAGGAATTGGTATAAATTTTCTCTATTAACCTGTGGTCAACTAATAGCTGAACTACAAATTGAACTGGAGTGCTGAGTTGGTGAAATGCTGGTATTGGGGCCTTTGCCAAGGTCAGGAGGGGTGACTCCTGACTGACAGAAGTGGGTATGGCACTGAACTTGCCTGGCTTGTGTTGCTGTGAGCCTCCCTCTGTCCCTGGGATCCCAGGCTGTTGGGTGTCTGGAGGACATTCCCCATTCCTGATGCTCCGCACAGTGGTGGGGAACGTAGAGGAGGGCATCACGACTGGGGTTTGTGTTGAAGCTTTTGAGCTCATTTTTTTCTTTTCAGAGTGGGCAGAAGGGCGAGGAAGGCAGATTTAGTACAACAAGGCTTTCTCATGGCTGTTCGGATTGCCTTGGGAAAGCGAGCGAGCCTGGGAAATGATTGTCTCAATATTGTTATTGCTTTGCAATGGTGTTGAGTGGAAAAAAAAAATCAAGATTATGGGGTTTGGGGTATTTTAGTCTCCGTTGTTATCAGATGATTTCCTGTTATAGGTCTAAATTTATTCAGGAGATCCGCAAGGAAACCCCTCGTAGCTACAGCTGTACTCGTGTGTGTCTGAAGCGTAGGCTGATTGTTTTTGAAGAAATAAAATCTGACAGTCAGAAGCCAGTTACAAACCAAGTGATTTCAATACACGGGATAATGTTGCAATGACTGCAGGCTGATTAGCTCCTCTCGTCTCCTGGATCAAATGATTTACATGTAAGCAAACCATTTCTGAATCCCCCAAACAGGTTCTGATATTATCACTGGATTTAGGCAACTGGAAATAGTCACAGTAAATATGAAGAAGTAGGTATTCTGTCTTTACCCAAGAAGCGGATAAAACCTTACCCCAGCTACATGCAATAACACAAATGTGTGTCATATCTGGCTTGCTTTTATATCCTCTTATTCCAGTTGACAACAAGAGTCAGATGTACCAGATATGCTTAACCTGGAACAGCTGGTCAGCACTATCTTTTTTTTATTTCCCCCCCCTCTGCTTTCATATTTTCTGCCCTTCTAATACTCAGAACTTCTGATCTTTCCCCTGGCCATACTCTGTGTACTGACTATTTTTTTTTTTTCACAATTCTGTGCCTTTGTGCAGCTCACTGTATATAAACTTACGCATACCTACCTTTACTTGGTTATTCCAGGAGGAGAAGAAACTACAATAATAAATGAAGTTTGGTAGGTGGCAGAAACCTCAGCAGTACAACTTGCCAATGCTTGCATGTTCTCCTTGTCTTTTGAAATGAATCAACGGGGAAAACAAGGAAAGTTTTACTTTTTTTCTCTTGAAACCTCTCCCCTTTTTTACTGTGCTAAGCAATTGAAATCATGACAAATACAGAGACTTACTTATACTGAGGGCCAAGTTATTTGTTTCTGAACGGAGGGGAGATGGATTTTGGGGGAGAGCTTTCGTTTGTGCTGGTTTATAATGAAGCAAAGTGGCTTGTTTACATAAGGGAGAGGAACTAGGAAAGTTTTACCACCGGTGTTTTGTTTGAAAGCTAATTTTTCATGTTAATTAAATCTCTGTAGAGCAAACCGTATATATGACACTTGGTGTTACAGATGGCATGGGCTGGCTTCGAAGATCTCTGGTTTGACTCATTACCCCTATGTAATATACTGTGGGCCAACCATGCGTGATATTCTTGACAAGGATAAACCCTGCTGGCTCAGATTAGCAGAAACCAACATTTATTTCAGTCAGCTATTGAGTGATAGTCCCTTCAGTGTTGCTCTTGTTGCCAAATCTGCTTTCCCAAACCCCTGAGGATATTGCTGAACGTTGTCAGGAGCCGGGATTTTTCGCACTCCTGCTCTTTTTGACCATCTCAAACTTACTCTTACTTTCCAAGCGTAAAAGTGTGTTCTTCACCATCTAGCAAGAACGTTTCAAATGAATTCATACGGTAAAATACATCTGGGAGGCTCTTCCTGTCTGTTCTGGAGAAAGCTGCTTTCCAGATGTCGTGGGATGGATATGTGAAAGGGAGAGTATTTTGGTGCATGTGATACGCCTTTTTTTTTTTTTTTTAATAGCTTAAAGTACATGAACAAGAATGCAGAACTTCAGCTCGTGAGAACTAGAAACTGAAATGCCTCCAGGATCTCTGGGTCAAGAGGAAAACTTGAGCAACTTGTGCTTATAATAGATACTTCTCTAGTGCTACACTGTACTTTTCACCTGTCCTAAAACGTGAGGCGCACATAGTCCAGAGAGAACCAAACCTGGGCAGTGACACTAAGGAGGGAAAAAAACTAGTGGAGGGAAGGAAAATGATTTGGGCAATGAAATGCCAATTTTTTGGCATCGACTTTGAGGATGCTGCAGCGCAGCCTGATTTGGGCCAGAAGCATACTTCAGACTCCCCTAAGAGCTTGCAAACAGTGCTTTTATCTCTGCTGATCTCATTCTTGGTGTGATTGATCTTACTGAAGAGCAGGAGGTGTCTAGAGCAAATACTACAAACTCAAGGAAAACTGTTATTACAGTAACAGATAAATACCTTTCTTAGAAAGCGATTTACGTCTTGAAGCAAGGCGCTTTGTTTTACTGTTACCTAAACACTTAAGAAATGAGTATATATATGAATTTTACTCTGTTTATAGACTTGTTGAATATAGGCTTTGCAGCAGTTTAAACATAAAAACATTCAATTGACCTTCCTTAGCATATATTAAAGTTACCTTTGGCTTCACTTTACTGTTGTTTTTCATTCCATTGTTGTCTGGATTTTTGTTTTCCTTAGTGATACTCGGTGTCTCATTCAACCTTCTTGTTTGACCCCCATAATCTGTGAGTGCATTTGGATTTTATTGTGCGTGCAGAATTCCTGGTTATTGCATTTGAGACGCATCCTGGGTGAAGCCATTGGAAACATAAACAAGGTGCTGAAAGCTGAACTGCAGAGGGAATGTGTGAGGAGACTCTCAGCCTAGGGACATAAATTCGCTCCTGGAGAGAGAGGAACAGGACCGCGTTGGTTGTTATTGCACGTTCCGGGCTCCCTTCTATCTGCAGAAGAGCTGCAGGGGACAGAACAGGCAGGATGATTTAGACTTTATCCTCCTTTCCTGTTGACCCATCCTTGCTCTTTGCTTCAAGACTGAAGCCTCCGGGAGCTCCTGTCTGTAAAGCTTATGTCATCTTGCAGATTAAGAAAACTGCTCGATGATATAAGCGTTCATTACACACAGGAGAACATCGGTGGCTTTGGACAGAAACCGTAGGGTGGCAACTGGTTGTGTCGTTCAGCTCATTGGACAACCAGCCCTGTGGCTGCTCTGTCTAGAGGTACGGCCAAACTGACTGCGCCAGTTTGCAAATAGCCTGCAAAAACCCCTCTTGTGCTCGTGAGGGGTGCACGTCTGAGTGTCAGAACCAAGCGCGCTCCCTAAATGAATGCGACTTGATCCACTTGGCTGTGCTTCTCGATAAATTATTTACATAAGTGCACCCAAAATAAATTACATTCTGATTACTTCATCACGGCGAAGTTATTGTAATTGAGAAGATGGCCAGAGAAGAGCGGCGAAGAAATTAACAGGAGCCTGAAGGATTTGATTAATAAGGAAAATTGCTAAAAGGTGCTGAGGGTGACGGAGGGAGGGGTGGAACATAATACACTATAAATATTTGAAGAACAAAAGTATGAAGAGAGATTACTCCAGATAGAAGCAAGGTGAAACTAGAGAGGTATGAAATAAATGCAAGGAAGAACGTTCCTGACAGCGGGATGTTTCAGGCTGTGTACGCAGTATCTCAGAGGGACACTTGGCCAACAGCACGTCTTAAAACTAAATTAAATGGACAAGGAGTAACACCCTATAGCTGACAGTCCTTTATGGTAAGGCAGGAGGAGATGATGAGTGATTTTAGACACTCATGGCAAGAGGAAGTCCTGTTAAGGTGGCTGGCGCTCTGATATTTTAAAATTGAGGTGTCGTGTAGATGTGCAAATGGGAACAAGGTTGTTGAGGAGTCTAATGCACAGGCCTTGGAGAAGGGGAAGGCTGGAAGCCGTTAGTCTTCAAATTTCTGGAGAAAAAACACTACTGCCAGCACAGCTTCTAATTTCATCTTGAATTAAAGAACTTACCTTTGTGATAAAGTGGATTTTAAATTGTATATTAGATAGCTATGATTGTGTTTTAGACCTATCCCAGTTACTCCACAGAGCTGCAGCTGTCAGATGTGCGAGGAGTCCTAAAACCCCCGTTGCGGGAGGAACCCTGCACTTGTGTGTCCTGGCTCTGCTCCAGGCCAGGACTAAACCGCTTCTTGTCTGCTGAGCACACCTAATAGATTAGCATCTCTTTAAAGCAACTTTAAAATGGAAAGCAGCGGGACTGCAAAGTAAGCGTGCAGTGAAGTTCTGTGGTGTGTCCAACTTCTCTTAAATGTTCTCCCCCTCTAGATGGGGAATAAGGTCTTCCTTCCTTCAGCCAGCCAGCTAGACTTGTGCTGCCCTGAAGAGCCACAGCTCTGCTCTGCCCTCCTCCAAGCATCTCCTCTCAGTTAATTCCATGCTACCAGGCAACGTAATATGAAATGGATAAACTCAGGTCTATGTAGTATGTCTTGTAAATGCTTCTCAGTTGCCCAAAATCCTCTCCAGGAGCAGATCCCAGTAGATCTATATAACTATCTTCAGTATTTAGTATAAATTCAATATTGTCAGGAAGAAAGATCACTTACAATGCTCGCACTGTATTTTATTTTTAGTGAAGCCATTACTGAAGTCATGTCTTTTATTTCTATTAACATGTTGTTAACTGTAAACTAATAAAGATGCAAACTGCATGAAATCAATTACCGACAGATTTAAGGAGTGTGAATAAAGGAAATTTTCTGATTTACCTTCACATGTGTTGAATGACCTTGCATAAGTTTGAACATGAAAGCATTCAATTGACTCTATTTAATTCCGTTAATTAATTTCTGTTATCGTTTTCCTTGCCTCTTTATTTCAGTTTCAAAATACTTGGATGCGGGCTAGAAAATTCCCTTAAGTCATAACATTTTCAAACTTTGAGGTTTATTGAAAAATATCATTTGTGCTCTAAGAGCTTATTAGTGAAAACCTACATTCCAAGATAATCTTCAACTTCACCGAAGGATTTCAGGTTTTTTTAAAAGATTTTTGTTTCTGGTTTCATTCATTTGTAACTTGAGAAGAACTGTGCAAAGCCTCTTACTCAATAGAGGAACTTGTCAAAACATGACCAAGCCTATGGAGTATTTTTATGACAAGGAAAAAAACATACCAACTTCTGGTTTTGTGGGGGTTTTCGTCCAAAGTACTGAGAGCTCTGGTATATAAATGCTAATCAGATGAGATCTGGCAGGAATACAGTTTTTTCCTGCTCTGTCTAGTTGTGAACCAGATTTCCATATTGCTTTGTTGTTGTTGTTAGAAGCTGTTGCTGAACTGCAGAGAGTGGCAAGATTGCAAATAGTGGCAACTGGAGAGCATTTGGGAAAACTTCTTTGTTGAGTGGTTTGGGAGTATTGTTTCTTTATTTTGAGGAGTTTTTTTGTACTGGTCGCAGAGCCTGTGCGTATTCCGAGTTTACTAACAAAATGAGCACAAATGAGTCAGTAAATTATCTGGTGATCAGTCCTGTGAGGAGGTCATGTGTGAAGGGTTGCTCGTGGTGCTGTGCTGCTCTTGTTAAGAGTTCTCTGTAATGCAAGTAGGACGGGTGGCGCTAATTAGCACAGGACAAATCACAGAATATCTTTGTCTGGAAGAGACCTTTGAGATCATCTAGTTCAACCTTCAACCCAACACTGCAAGCTCACCACTAAGCCATGTCCCTCAGCACCAGGTTTGCACGCCGTTTAAATACATCCAGGGATGGTGACTCCACCACTGCCCTGGGCAGCGGGTTCCAAAGCTTGATAACCCTTTTAATGAATAAATGATTGCTAAGATCCAGCCTAAACCTCCCTGGCACAGCTTGCATCCATTTCCTCTAGTCCTGTCACATGCCACCAGGGAGAAGAGGCTGTCTCCCTCTTTGCTCCAACCTCCTTTCAGGTAGTTGTAGAGAGCAGAAGGTCTCCCCTCAGCCTCCTCTTCTCCAGACCAAATATCCTCAGCTCTCTCAGCCACTCCTTACAGAACTTATGCTTGGATAGTTTGTTCTCCTGGGCCTGTTGTTCCTGCTAACCCTGGGTGCTTGTGATCAGAGGGGCCCCTGTGTTTCCAGTGCTCAGTTCATAGCAGCCTCGCTGGCATACTTCTGGTACTAACTTCATCGCATTTCCAGATTCTGTACCAGAATCAGCCCAGGCTGTATCTCCCCAGCTGAAGCCTCTCGGTCCAAGCAGAAGCAGCTCTGCCATCCGTCGGGTGAGCAGCCCCGGTGTCCAGCAGGACATTTACACTCTCTCAACAGGCTGCTCCTCAGCACTGCATGACCTTTTTTGTGTGCCTCTCAGAGTGAGGATCAGGCCAGAGCGTCTTGTAACTGTCAGGAGCCTTTAAATCCTTTAAAACTTGGCTCCCTAATGCATCGAATACTGGGCATCAGTCTCCAGAGCACCTGAGCAGTGTTTAAATTTAAGGATTTAAGGACTTCCTTCCACAGGATTTACTGGGGCTTCGATGTGTCAAATTTAGTAAATACTTAAGTGATGAGTTAAAGGCTTGGAGACCGTGGCTCTTGTGCCAAACACCGTAGCATTGAGTCTCCAAGACAGCTGACAATCCAAAAACCCAGAAGGGTTGATTTTTACAATTAAAAAAGGCAAAAAGCTCGTGAATAATGGATGTGGTCAAATCAATTGTGCACATTCAAAACATCAGTTAATCACAGCAAGAGAATCAGGCTCTGTACTGTGCTTTAATGTTCACTGTTGGGAAATTAAGGGAGAAAAGGCCACTTCTAGTCCTCCTTTGAAAGTAACAAGCAGCGACAACAGCTGTAGTTGGCCAGGGCAGAGGCTTGTCCTATGAGATCACTCTGGAAAACAGAATTAGCAATGGATCCAAGTTCTAAAGTTGTGATCTGACCTATGGTTGTGTCACCGAGCGTTTCTGAGGGAAGTTCATTGAAATGTGCTCTGAAATGCTCATCATCTAAGGGGACAGAGAGAATAGAGAGTAATTCTTTAGGGAAAGGCTGAATAAAAAATACCAGCTCGGCCACACCACTCGATTCATGGTACTTGGCCAGAAAAAGATGGCTTTCTAAAATACATTGGGGACGTGTGTATTGGTGAGCTTGGGTGGGATATCCCATGCCTGGGATAATCAGAGTTTTTCTGTTCTGGTTGAAGTCCTTAGCTTGTATAATGCAAACCAATAGGGGTGGGGAATTTTTTTGTGGGTGTTTTGGTATTTTTGGGGGGTTTGATACCAAGTGGGTTATTTGGGCTTCCTTTGCTGCAGCTGGTTGTACACACTGGCCGGGAACAATCTTCTAGGTAGATCTTATTTAAGCTGTAATTACTCCTGGGGCTAGCTGAGACTGAGGAGCCCTGCAGCTGGGGATGTTTTCTCCAATTGCAGCTGGAGGCAGTGAAGTCTTTAGGGATTAAGAGAGAAATCCCACCGGGACCTCGCTGCATCTTACAAAAAACAGGCTATAAGTGACTTTTCCGGTATCTGACTAAAAGTCCCTTGGCACAGCAGAGAGTTGTCATGGATACTCCAACTCCAGGACACTAGAGAGCCCATCATTCATTACATTTATAAAATCTTCCAACACTTGAAAATCTGCTCTCGGTACCATTGCAGACCTACATCAAAGCAGATGGCACCGCGCTACAAGAATAACCTCTTTACCTCCTCAGGCATGGGGAGGGCTCGGTTCCTCAAAAAAACTCCAATAGTGAGAGTGAGCCATCACCTCAGCACCATGAAGAGACTCTTTAATGTAAATAAAGGTAAAAATTGCCGTGGTTTGAGTAGAGGTCCCTTACTGCTGGAGGTGCGTGACTGCCTTTCGCAGCCGAAAACGTCCTGCGTTCCCTTAACTGAGGTGAGCTATTTTGGGTACCTGACATTGCTTGATGAGCACAAACCTGCAATCCCAGAGCTGGTTTGTGTATTTTGGAAGTCAGGGCAAATGCTAGGAGAAAAGAGTGACTGGATTATTTTATTGCAAAGATGAGGGGAGACGTTTCTCTTTGTTACAGCTGCAAACTGAAGAGCATCAGGAAAAGTTGAAAATAAGACCCATTATTAACCTGTCTTGGCTTTGGAGTGGGTCTGTATTTAATAGTCTTGCAGACTCTACCCTATTTCCTTGCTTAATTGGCAATTAGTGCAATAGATCTCTGTGCATCTCTCTAGAATTAATTTTAGCTAGATGCTGACAGATCACAAGGAGAAGCCAAGGGAATAGAGGATTGGTCCTGAAAGGCAACTTCTTCCACGTTTCCTTAACTGTTCTTTCTAGCAGTTATCGGCAACACCCATCCCTGTGTTATTGCTCTGTTGAGCAGATATAGGGAAAACAGATTTATTTATTTTTGTCAGAAAACTTAGCTTTTGGGGCCTGGTTTTAGTGAAAATATTTTAAGTTGACTTAAATGTGTGAGCTGTCAAATGCACCAGTATTCACATGATTCCCCCTTTTAATGTTAAACAGAATAAATTGGAAGTACTCTGAGGGCATGGCATTGATCCTTCATTGGCTGGAGTGAAGCTGATAGCCAATTAAGGTCTGATTGAAAAAAAAATGCTTGTGGTAATAATTATGCCTTCTGGCTACAGCTGGCACGGGCTAATAAATTTGTAATTAAAGGTGGTGTTCAATTCCAAGGCACTGTCTGCCAGCGTAGTGGAGAAAGGGAACTTTGCTTCTCATTGACTGCTATGAAGGCATCTCCAGTTGCCCATAACTCTTTAATGCGTACATCTGGACTCAGAGCAGACCAGTGGGCAACTGCTCAGGGACGTCATGCTTGACAGGTTCCGCCCCTGTCCCAGGGCACTGGTGGCACACCGTGGGCTTAGCTACCTGAGCGCTGATGAGCATGGGAGGGTTAAAACTGCAGGAGAGCTGCAGATAAATTCAGAAGAGAGCTGTCTGCAGGGGAGAAGTGCATTCCAGAGCTGGGAGAGGGTGACCAGGTTGTTTCTAAGAAGGAAAACAGAGGGGATGGGTTGGTACATTTTCCTCCTGGAAGTGCACATCTGCCTCATCCTGACGTAGAGCTACGCACTGGCGGCACAGAAGGCTGCGACCCTTCTTTTCTGCCTGTCTATTCTCAGTGCCGGGAGGGGAATCCACTGACAGCGTGTCTCTACAGAAAAGATTAAGGACAAATACAGCCTCCTCCTGAGCTGTGCTTCAAGGTCTATCAGAGATAATACAAAATTTTCTTGCAGCCTTCACTGCATTAGGCGCTCACCCTATGTATCCAATGCATTTTTGCAGCAGCACTCCAGTATCTCTGGCTTTGTACTATTTTCCAGCTGTGGTGTTTGTGGTGTTATATTCTACACCTGAGTCGAATCCCGCACTACTTTGTTTCACCTCTTACTGGAATATTTTTCTGAAGGTGAGCAACGATATAGTATTAGGGAGGATCAGACAGAGGGTAAACCCTCCCTTCATGCTGGCAAAAAATAAAATGTTGGTGATTTTGAGCTTTAAGTGCAGGAATAAAACCGGGAAGTCAAAATTTCTTTTGATCAATGACTGAATTGAACTTGGATGAATCATCGGGCTTATTTTTTCATTGTGGCGGAAGCGTACTAAATTGCGTCAAAGAATGCATCTGTGCCATCAAATGAAAAGTAATAGCCTCGTGTACATGCTCGTTGAAAGGGACTAGTCTTACTCAGGATGATAGTAATAAATCCTGAAGGCCACGTGGCCTGCTAGGAGATGCGACAGACCTGTAAAAAGAACAACTGTCACTTGAAAGCTCTCTGCTATGAGCCTTCTTGGGTGATTGGCGAGTCCTCTGAGGTTAGGAGCAGTAAAACAACGTTGCTTTCAAAAGGGATCAGCTGCCTGAGGTTTTGGTGCAGATGCTGGTGTTGTCTATGGGACTGAATCAGTGTAAAGATGCAATATCCTTTTGTAAAGCAAGAGGAACCTTTCTAAGGATAGTAACTCATAATTATGCACTTAGAGGAGTTGCAGCAGGGTTTTTTTTTCCTTGAACATCCAGGGGAAACTGTAAAGCTGTCCTCATGACGGGGTTGAAAAAGTGATTATGGTAAATCTCCACTTCAATGGATCTCCAGTCATTAGCTTCAGCCTCAGGTACACTAACCTTTCAAGGAGAATAAATCAAAAATGCTTAAAAGTTTTAGATACGCTGAAGGCAACACCCACCTTCCGCATAGTTCAAAACATCAAAAAGGAAAGAGGCCTTGATAATAATGAAGTTTGGGAAGTTGAGAAATTATAGAGGTCACTTCAGATCCCATTGGCCCCTGAGCAAAACTGTTTCAAGGCATTTTAGTTTTCTGACCTTCTTTGTACATATTTGAAAGCCACAGCTTTTCACCTGAAGTGCTCTAAAGAAGATTAAACAGCTTTTTAACATCTGCTGTGTTCCTAGTGTGTAGGAGGAGCAATCACTTTGGGTTGCTATTAAGATGGATGAGTTTTTACTTGATTTAGAAAAGGTGTTTAAACATCCTTTGGTTTCTGGGTTTGTGTCCTATGATACTCTGAAAATGGTGGTGGAGGGGATACCTTACTTTAATTTTGTGACTTTCACTCAAAAGGAAATAAAGGCTTTTAAAACAAAGTCCACCTGCATCTAGAGGTCAGTTCGCTTGCCGGCGTAAATAGCAGGACCTGCTTAAGAGCAAGCAGCAAATCTGTGTAATTATGTAGTATAGAAGGATATCGATATAAAGGAAAAGTGGGGAAAGATAGAGGATAAAAATACAGACTGCTGGTTGATAAATACTGTTTACTTTTCTTATTTTATATGATTGTATCTTGTCCGTGTTAATTAGAGAGGCCCTTGTGCTCAGGACAGAGCTACCTGAGGTAGAGACAGCTCCTAGACTTGAGGACTTGCCATGTCCATGCTTGTCTCCATGTTTGCTACTGGGTCTGACTCATCCCAGCCTGAACTGGGACTAGATCTGGAAAGGAGAGCAAAGTGGTGCCTGGCTAAGGGGCCTGAGGGGCAGCCAGCTTTGGCAGGAAGGGAGGGCTCCAGAAGGAGCTTGTGGTTTAGATAAGGGCGCTGTATATGAGCCCATCTCAGCGGCACTCATCTCTGCATGAGGGCATCTGCTAGTCAATGAATAACCTGTACTGAGACGATGGCTGCTTCTGAGGAACTTGGATCAGAGACTTGTAATGAAAAAGGTCCTGACTGGAGCAAGCAGCAAAACACAGCTGCAGCTCAGAACTGGCAATTCTAAGTACCCACAGACCATTCATAATTAACAACTTTCTAGAGAAAGGTGCCAGAAAGGGCCAGGAGGTGCAGGGGAGAAGGACTGAGAAGAGCCCATAACAGCAATTCTCAGCCTTTTAGTTTTATTCTTCCATGCTATTCTTGGGGGTTTTTTTTCTTTTCTTTTTTTTTGTCTCTGCATGTGACTTTAGTCAGTAGCAAGTGTCTTGCCGCATGTAATGTTTGGAGTCCTCGGTGACAGCCCCTGCACTTGACAGGTGATCACTACCCTGTTACTGGATGTCTTGCCTAAAATAAAGCTCTCAACAGCACAACAACATTGACCTTTCGGTGTGACTGGCTCTGACCCAGCGGAGGAGCTGGGTTGCTTTGCCAGCAGCAATATCCAACCTTAGCTGGGTTGTGGTTTGTTTTTTTTTCTCTGGGGACTCTCCTTCCAAGCACAATCGGAATTCAGGGCTGTACTGTGCTCAATTTATGAATTCCCCTGGGATCATCTCACAGGA
The DNA here is from genome assembly GCA_013389965.1 of Todus mexicanus. NCBI lineage: Eukaryota > Metazoa > Chordata > Aves > Coraciiformes > Todidae > Todus > Todus mexicanus. Next base: position 3,714 of record WEIS01055537.1, on the reverse strand, counting down.
CAGAGCAACAGACCTCGAAGGGGAAATGGTGATTGCAGTGTACTCCAATGCTGGCAGCTACAGCCAGCATCATAGTGCTCTCCCAGTCCTTGATACTCACATAGATTCGAGCTCTGGGTTCATAACCCATGAATAAAGGCAGTCTGCTCAAAATAGCCTCACAATCGGATCTGGAGAAACTCCTCTGGAGAGGTAACTGTGGGTTTTTGAACTTCAGATGAAAAGCCAGTTGATGAATCTCTTCTTTATCTGAATTTCTCTCAACTTTAATAAGAGATTGAACGGAGCAGAGGAAGAAGAGATTCAGCATGAGGTTTCTGGAATTCGGATTTGCTGTTGTGGGATACACAATGCCTTGCACGAGTTCGTTAGCCTGTATTGAGGATTGATTTTTCTTCCCCTTTTATATATTTACACGCTTTGCTCAGAGCCTGCCTCTGCTGGGATTAAGGAATTTCCTCTTTATGAGGTTATTCCAGGGATGAGTGTAAAACTGAAGTTGAGCAGAGCTTGTTTGTGTCTGGGCTCTCAAAAAAGCGTTCAGTAAATTCCAGCAGCGGTTCTCTGGGCAGGTTACCTGCACGTGTACCGTGCTCTGGGGAGGAGCAGGAGGCTGTGTCCGGATGGTTTTGTATCCCACAGCTTTTGGGATAGGTTTCACGTACAGCTGGCTGGGGCTCGGAATGCAGGCTTGAACTTCTTGGAATACTCCTGGTGTTGGAGCCAGCAGGACTGATCGTGCTTCCCTGAACTCTAAGGAACGTAGCTCATCAGAGTTTGGTGTGTTTTGTCCCAGGGATCAAAGCTTTTATAGCTCAGCGTATTTGTTAAGATCTCCCCTGCTCTTTCAGTAAGGAGATTAGTGGAGGAAATAAGTTTTGCTCCCTGAGGAACTGTGGTGCGTTGCCAGTTTGTAAATACACAGATGCCATCACAAGGCAAAATCCAAATATTATATCAAGCTGTGATGTCCTGAAACATTGCTTTATATTCTCAAAGACTTCTGCTTTGATATTGAAGACTTAGATGTCGCACAAGGCATGTGTCTGATTTAATTTTTTGCAGGGCTACAGCTAAAGGGAACGGAACAATTCTAATGAATGTTAGTGTGAGTGTATTTGCAGGAAGAAACCCTAAACATCTTCCTGATGTACACTTCATGCTGTATTTTCTGGAGTATGTTAGTCACGGGGTAACAACCTCCAAGAGAGGGGAAATGGGAATATAATCAACCCTCTCTAGCCTCCAACTAGCCTTTATAATTGCACATCTTCTCCTGTTGCTTTAGCTCTCAGCTTCAGCGTCCCAGATGATTTGAATTCTTATGTTGAGTTGGAGGAGAGTGAAGCTGCCAGATATTTTAATGCAGCTTTCGATTTGTCACATGAGATGTTTGGCTCGGAGAAATCGATTCCACAGTGTTGTTTTTACTCGGAAAAGGAAAAACGTGCAGCACTCTGAGTGCCGTGAATTGCCTCAGATTACTTCATGCCTGAATTTTCTTTCACGTTAGAGTGCAATAACAGCCTTCTGCAGCCTCTGCCTAAAACTCAGCGGCAGGTTGGGCCGCCGGCGCGTGAGGTGTCACCTGGCACCGTGG